>JARQSW010000702.1:274891-290282 GCA_030142375.1 Calameuta pallipes | reverse complement strand
CTCGCTACGCTCGGGCGACAAACCCGACTCTTGCGGGAATCACCTACTTTGCGCACTTGTATCGTAATGTACTATTTATTTGTTGTATATTCTTAAAGTTTAGACCTTCAAGAATATATCCTCAAGAGAAAATCTTTTAATTCCAATAATTTACGGAGTTATAGCTATTTTCATGACGCAACAACAAAGCCCGTCTCGCCGGAGCAAATCGGACAATAGACGGTAAACAATGCCCGACTACCTGAGTATTTTTGGTATGAATACATTATATCATATATACCGAAAATATATATTTTGAAGTCGAAGAAGGCACACTCTATCAACTAAGAATCGCCGATTAACAAAATCTAAGTATAACGTATCATTCTATGACTTACGTTAGACTGCTGCGGCCGCTTGAAACTTTTGCTCAAAACTTTAAACGCGTTTTTTTCAAAATTACATTTTCCAATACGGTTGACATGATATCTCAAGTTCTATTTAACCGATTTACTTCAAATTTGGTACCAACTTTCAATATATATCTCTCTATCGTTTCTACTAGATTGGTATCAAAACTATTTATTTTTCTATTTTTAAAAATTAAAAATGATGAAAAAAAAGGTCGAAACATGATTTTCTTTTTCAAACAGCCACCATTTTGCTAAAAACGGCTGGTTTTTTCATTTTCTCTGAGGTAGGGGTTATAACGACATCTTTACTAATTAAGAATCTTTTTTTAAATTTTGTTTCAGATGACCGGAAGAGCTGCAATCGTGTCAACCGGAACACCCCCTTTTCTTACCCCCGACTTATAACTTTTTTAATTTTAATTCTTTTTTTCAAAAATTTTTTATATATGTATTCTTAAAATATCAACAAATACCTTGTAAAGAAATGAATGGTAAAAATATTTTTATTTAACGCTCAAAATGTATACCTCTAGACCAGAATATCCCCTTAAAAGTATCTTCGAACGGATCACTAATATACATTTTATGCTTTGGAAGTGCTAGATTCACTATGGATTATTTCTTATAACGAAAAGTTAAAAGGGTCGAGGACCCTGAATTAAGGATTAGGCTTTTGATGACTTCCGGTTCTATTTCGTTCGCGTTAAAAGCTTTTGACCAGCCATCATTATAGACAGGTACATCAAACTTAAGGCAACTTATATTTTTATAATTAAATTTTTAATACTTCACCACCGAGAAAATGAGTTTTCACGAGTAGTTTTGCCGTCCGAGGACTCGGTCTTATAAAGAGGGTGAATTGCCCGACGGCACGGCAAGTCAACGGCGATGCTAAGGACGCCAGGAAGTGTTTATCCTTGAGATTGGACGTCCCGAGGGCCATCTTCGTAATCCCCAGGGCAATCTCGTAATTCCCCTTATAACTTACCCTGAGTATCCACTCTATGTCTCTCTCTCTCTCTCTCTCTCTCTCTCGCTCGTCGGTTGACAAGTACAGTATACGTATATATATGTGAACAATTTTCACATTGATACAGAATATAAAAAGCGGCGACATTTTTCCATCGGATTTGAAGAAGTCACTGATCGAGCTAATATTTTTCATTAATTTCATCCACATCATTGACTTCCGGTAACAAGCGATTATCCCTGCTCCCTTTCGCATCCTTGTCAACCGATCGTCGTCTTAAAGCAATTTTCAATAGGGGACAAAAGCATCCATACGAAAAATGTATTTCCTCGAGACGCATAGTTAGAATTTAAAAAGAAAACCTGTTCGGGTCAAGGAATCCATTATTAACGTATTTTTTCTCTGGTTTCCTCTATTTTAAAAATTAAAAAAAAATATGTCCAGGCATGAAACTCGCGGATGCGGCAAAGAACGTAACTACGTACCACCCGAAACCATGCTTCGGTCTAACGAAAGGTAAACCTTTATCTCGAGGGTAAACACTCTTCCTCTTTCGTGAAGGAGTTTGTCTCGCGGCGAGTCTTCCTTTATACTTTTTTATACTTCTTTACATTTTACGCTCCTTAGCTTTCTATTCGCTCTTCGTACCTCATCGTTGATCCCTCTAGACGACTTTTAAATCGTCCACTACTCTTGACGACCGTACTCTTTCGAGTGAGGACCGGCGGGGATCCCCCGAGATATATCATTTAGGGAAATACGTCGAATGACTGTTTATAAGACGTTGAGCGCAGTGGCGCCATCTCTCGAGTCATTTTCGAGTAACGTCATCAGCGAAAGTTTCGCGCGACTGTTTTCCCTTATGGAAGAAGCTTATAAACGCTTAAACTTAATAGACTGAAGGATCCAAAGCTCCGTTTTTTTGTATTATTATAAACTTGAGAAATTTCCAAGGGTAGTTACCCTCGAAACTCTTACACCCCGCTAACTACTACTTGCTACATAAATAAAAGTTTGAAAGAAACAAAAAAATGTGTCCATTCAACATAGAAGTTCCGGAGCTCTTGTTACGTCGTTACGTCATTATATAGTTTCTGGCGAGCCCTGGTTGCCATCAAGGGGAAGAATCCTCGAGGAATTCCCCGGCGTTCATAAAAAAGAAAAAAAAAACGTATATCGTCGAAGCTGTCGGTTTGAGCCATTTTACCCGGCTGGTTTACGGCTCACGTACATAAACACCGTCCCTCGCTCGTACCAGAGCGTATGTTAAAATGCATCCGGACGCCTTACTCACGCATTCCTGTACCCGGTGCAGCTTCTTCGGCAGAAGTAATTTCTCTGCGCGTTGTCAGATTTATTAGTTTACATCCGAGAACAAAGGAAGTCTCTTTACGAAGAATCGTGTTTCGAAGGTACAATGTGAAAATGCATAATACAGAATGTAAGGCAGTATAGTAAAATGTAGTCTGGTTCGGTCACGTGGTATCGCCAGACGATCCCAACCGCCAAAAGAATAAGCAGGAGGTAGGGCGACGCGAAGCGGAAAGTTATCGACACAATTTTTCCATTTATTAAATCGTGAGCTGTTTTCGGCTCGTTCTCCAACGGGAACCCAATAATCTCTCCCCAGCCGCAAGAACCTCGGCAAAGTATTATGTATATTAAATTATGACGTGAAAAAGGAAGAAAAAAAAATGAGGATAAGAAAAATCTTTACGTCCTAACGACTCGAAGGATTCCAAGGGCTCCTTTAGATTTAAGACACTCGAGGTCGAGACGCGAGATGCTCGAAGCCGCGATTTTTTACTTCAAGATTTTAAGGGAGTTTCGAACGTAACGACTTCATTCCCGTCATAGGTCTCCTTGCAGGTAATTTTATCGTCCGCGCGATAATTTTATCGCCATTCGCACAGTTACACTCGTTCAAGCTATCTGGACAGGTTTATCGGTTGGTGAAAATCGATGTCAGTAAAACGCGAAGTGCGACAGTGTCGAGAGAGCGCGAGGGGTGAGAGAGTTTAAACGAGTGTTGGGTGAAATAGAAGCGGGGAAGGGGGAGGGGGGGGGGGTTGACCTCGTCAAAACTGATTAATGCGTTGAACTTCATTTTGACTTGGCCGATCCAACAGTTCGTAATTCACGCGCCTGGCCATGTCGCATCTATTCGCCTGATCCCGATTGATTGTCGATAATTCAATTATTCCCCGGCACAGGCGAACGAGCATTCGTGGGATGCTCGCTCGTATCAGTAGCCTACTAATTTCATCAATGCGACACTTCGCTTGAGGAATCCGAGTAACCGGGTTAGAGTAGTTTTCACAATCTGCCTGGCGATCCCACTTGTAGGGACTTGGAATCGAGGAACGCAGAAGAGCAACGTGGACCGTTCGACTGTCTGATCCGACGTCATTGGGACTCCAGGCTCTGAGCTGGATGAAGAGTCACTCGGGCCCAGGGCGCAGCCAGTCAAATAGCTACGTTAGTTGGGTCGGACGATTTGAAAGCAGCTGAGGGAATTGCAAGGCTAGGTAGAAAAATGCAGCGTAAGCAAGGGGAGGTAGAGAAACGCGGTCGCCAAGAGTTTCAGGGATGAGAAAGGTGGCGCTGAGGCTGGTTCGGGATGCAGGGGGGGGGGGGGTCGAGAGGGACGCATCGCATCGCGGCGCATCCTACCGTAGCGTTGTAATGTCTTGTAGGTCTTCTGTGTATCGTACGGCCTCACTCTGCAGGCTTAGCCCGTTGCCAATATTACATGGAAACCGCCGCAGCCAGCCTCCCTTCCTCCCTCTCTTTCACTGTCTCTCTGTCTCTCTGTCTCTCCGTCTCTCTCTCTGTCTCTCTCTCTCAGGTGCAAAAATTAGCTAGGAACTGGGACATCCTAACACATCAGTGTCGGAAGTCAGAAAATGCAACCTCTGCACTAATCGATCGCTTGGACTCGGTTGAAGAAAAACTTAATTCAGTGACGGAGGATGGTCCTGCTCACAACTCCACCGCTATTGCCGAACGCCTGGATGAGCTGGACCAACGCCTTCTGCTTTGTGAGCTCGTGGTAACGGGCCTGCCTTCCCGACGTGATCTGCCACCGATGGACGTGGTGGCCAAGATTTGCGCAGCACTTGGCTCCTCGGACGGAGTCTCCAACGTAACCGATGCTTTCTGGCTTCCCCCTAAAGAGGGCGGATCTCCGCCATTAATCGCTAAGTTCTCCACTGTACGCGAGCGTGATGACTGGATTCGTCTTGAGCGTACTAAGAAATCGATTCTCGCTGCCTCGGAACTTCACCCATCATTGACTTCTTCGCGCGTATATATCAATGAACGTTTAACGGTTCAGCGGCAGAAATTACTTAAAGATCTGCATACGCTTGCTCGTGACAAATCCACTGCGCGCGTCTGGAGCAGATCGGGTATCCTCTTCTTTAAAGAAAAGGATGCCAACCCTGCTCTAGCTATTCGGACGAGGTGGGACCTTGAAAAGCTTGCATCTTGACTGGAAATATCGTCCCACTTGCTACCGCTTGCTGTGAACGTTTACGTGTGAATCCTCACGATTAATGTCATAATCTTTATTTACTTGCCATACTGAGCTCTGTTAAACTAATTTTAAGCTTACCTTTTAAGTATTCATTATTATTTCGTATTGTAGCTAGCTCTACCAATTATTGTGGTCTACCGACCCTCGGCCGAGATCAAATAAATCGATTTCTCTCTCTCTCTCTCTCTCTCTCTCCCTGTCTCTCCCTCTCTGTCTCTCTCTCTCCACCTTTCCCCCCTGTCAGAGAATGTTCCTCGCTCGGTTCTCCAGTCCTTGCCAAGTGTACCAATCTCGTCTCTTTCCCTCTGAGTAAATTTTGCGTACGTTGCACAGCATCCCTCTCGCGCTTCAGCATCCGTGGATAAAATCCCCTAATCACCACATTGTATCGCGCTAATCTCCTAATCCGAAAAGAGTACTGCGATTCGAATGGCTCCGGAATAATAAGTAGAAGAAATCGTTGCTGTTGGCAGCGAGTCGGATTGGTTTCAAGAAGCCACTGATGAAACAAGATAGAAAGAAGCCCGGACGCGGCGCTCGAGAGAAAACGAGAGTTTCGAGAGAGGTCGGTAAGAGGAGGGAAGGAAAAAGATGAAAGATGTGCCTGGGGATGACGGTGACGAAGAAGTAGATGAAAAAGAGAAGGATCCAAGTGGTAATGCGTTGCCAGAGGAGTTTCGCAGCGTCTTGGCGACTAGCAGATGTTTCGCAGACGTCATTGGTATCTCGTAGACTTCTGGAGCTCTGGAGTACCGATGGCTGGTCCAGGGCCGTATCTCGGAGGAGTTCCTGGAATTGCCATAAATATGCTTCCCGTACACTCTGGCACGTCGACGAGCCCTTGTGCACGTACGTACACACGTGTTCCAAGAGGGATCCGCTGGTCAAGCAGAAGAAGTGCCTTTTAAAGGCTCCAGTCGCGTGTCCTGTTACGACTCTCCAGTATGGGCAATACCGGTAGAGGCAACGAGCCCCGTTTCTAATTAATCGGCTCCGCTCTCGTAAGTCGACAAAGAAAGTACCCAGGGATTGTGTTATGGCTGACCGTTTGCGGACGGCGAGTGCTCCAGCCTCCGCGTCCATGTGGCCCGCATACACGGTAATCTGCAGGCGAATGCACCGGGAGTGCATATGTGGGAGAGAAGGAAGGCGACCGATTCAATCTGCATCGGGAATGGAGAAACGTGAAATCAGCGAGCTGTATTGCACTCGAGTGCCTCTATCAAGGAAAAACAAGCAATCGGCACCGGTTACCGGGGCACGCGAGTACTGTCACGGATACTGGAGAGCTAGGTTGATAATGGATACGGGAGATACGGGAGATAAAGGAGATACGACGATACTCGAGTGCGCCATACGCCGTTACGGAAATGTCCTCTAACAGGGCAATGTAGGATAATCGAGGAATTAAAGTTACCAGCCGGTGATTTCCTTGAATGCAGGCTGGCTACCTCGGCGACCGCGTTACTTCCGATTTCCACTCGTTATCTGGAATTATAACCAAAGTATATTCTACCTTTAACCCCTTCGGCCCCTCGCAGTACCTGGAACGACCGAGGCGTCTGCGTCACGAAGATTCCACGTTGGACGAATAAAGATAGATGGAAAGAGACAAAGACGAGCCTCAAAGCGAATACGCAAAGCTGCTGCCGGCGGAGGATACGAAGTTTGGAAAATGCAGGCTGCGGCTCTGACGACTCTGAACTTTGACCTCCCAACTGCGTTCGGACGTATCTGTCCTCGACAGCGGTACCTTATATTTTTGAGGATTTAAAAGCTTTTTGTAATTAGTTTCTCCCGGCAGTATATTAAATTTTCGATATATCGTGCAGGCGGCTGTTGCCCGGAGGATGCAACGTGTGCTCGCCTACGTGTGTGGATAGCGGATAATAATGTAGGAGACGCCGGACACTGGACCAAAGTATGGAGAGGCAGAAGCGAGATAGGAAATGGGAAGAGAGAAAGGTTTATGGTACAAAGGGGTGTTTTCTAGGTAAGGTTAGGCTGGGGGCGGACCATCCACTGCCAGTGGACTCTCGCTCGTCCTTCTCTATGTAGTCTGTACGATTGGTGAATACAGTAAAACGTAGAATATTCCTGTCGTCCAGTTGGTATCGCCACGAGCCATTCTCGTCCCTCCAGCAGGTTCCTTCTCATAGGGACGCTGCTTGCTAATGACTTTTTAGAAACCACAGCGCAGCCTCCAAAGTCAATAAGTAATAGTGGGAAGTCGTGACGGGACTAGAGTGCACGTGGTCTCAAGGTATACCAACATCCGACTGTGCATTTATAAATGGTGTTTCTTTTAATACCGTTTGTTCCGATAGGTCAGATTTATTTTTTACTCATTCCTGCACCAGGTCTCATCCAGCTTGTAACGCCACGTTACGCTGCGTTCGTCCAACGTTCTTTTTTCGAAAAGTCCTGCCAATCGACTGAGACGAAAATTCGACGTCGTGACAGCTCACGAATTGCACACGCGCAACGAGCCTAAATCAGCCAAATGAGTGTGGACTCGCGTGTCCACCGTTTACCAGTCGATACTTCCCTCTCTGATGCTTGCTCAAGCGCTGAACTTCTGGAGTAGACAGTATCGCGATACCACAAGCTATACTCCAAGTGCGACATTGAACTATAGTACAGTCTCACGTGGCGTCGTACGCTACTAGGCGCGAGCTACCGGTTGGCCAAAGGGATTACTTGAACTCGACGTAACCTAGGAGCGATGACCCGTCCTGGCCTGGATCGGCGCCGCGCACGATTCCAGGAGTACAATCTCCGATGCATAGGAGTCCCTGTGAATGGCTGACTAACTGATTCCAAGAAAACATTGGCGCCTCTCTGTACGATGTCTGGGATCTGCAAGATCCGGCCTATGTGCAACCTCATGACTACGAGGTACTCAGCTCCGAGGTCAGGTCCATGCTGGGTTCGACAGCTCGAACAAAGCTGCTGGATTTCTCTTCGAGATTAAATATCTTTCCTATTGGTCAACGGCGAACCGGTCCTATAGCTTCAGATTTCCACATCCCTTTCCCGATACCTCGGCACCGGACCGGAAGAGAAGGCTCGCGTGCAAACTTCGGACACGCGTTGACTCTTAGCTGCACTCGAGTCAGTTAGAAAGTGTAGAGCCGGCCGGGAGGGGAGCAAAGCAGAAGGCCAAAGAGATATCGAGTCGGAGAAAGGCAAGCAGGGGTAAGACAGAGGGGAGCCACATTTTTCGTTGGCCACATGTCCGTTTTGACTTTAATACGAAGCGTCGAAGCCAGGGAAGAATTTCGTAATCTTAGAAAGGCATCTCCTGACTTCGTTGTATCCTTAGGCTTTTTTCGCTGGATGCGTTCCCTTACTTCCGGCGTTATGACGTAGTATACTGTACGCTATAGGGATAAAAGGAGAAGCTTTTTCCGTAGCACGCGGTGAACAGATGTCCCTGGCGCGATGTCCTCCCTGGGACGCGCGCGCGCGCGCACATCCAATTTCTTTCTATTTCTTTTTCCCCACCGCCGCCGCCCCTTTCCCCTTTCCCTTCCCTTTCTTTGACTCGCTTCCTTGTTTTTTTCTTTCCACGTGCTCCTATACGTCAAGACGTTAATTAAAATGTACACAGAGAGCGACAGTTAACATGACCGCTTCATGTACGTCTTGACATCCATAAATAAGAAGATAGAGACTTATAACGTTCGGGCGTCCTGTTATCTTCGTGCTCGATGCCCAGATCTACCTTTTTGATCGGGCAAAAGAAAAATTCCTCATTAGCCAGATAATATTTCGTCTTTCGAGAAAAATACATTGTACCAGAATTTTTTCGCTGACGTCGACCTCATAAACAGCTCATAGGGACACTGAAGACCTAACGAAACGAGAAGACCCTCGGCCATTATCCTGGAGCCTATATATTGTAGTTGGCAAGTTGGCCAGTTGGCCGTTCCTGGGCTGTGCTATCAGCAATAGCAGCGCACGTGTAATATCCGCGTATAAATATTAAAACTCTAATTAGCCAAGCGTGCGCGCCACTCTATCCCGCAGTGGGCAGTAGATGGGCACAGTGCTGGCCATCAAATTCGAAATGGTAGCTTTAATTGAAAACGTGGCTCGGGCTGTCAACAGTGTGCGCCCATAGAGATTCCTCTTTCACGATACCAGCCGCGCTGCTGCCATTGCTATGACAGCTAGTAACCACGTTTATTTGGAGGATGGAAATAGTTCGCTGTAATCTCGAGAATTTTCGGTGCGCATGGAAACGTTAAAGGCCGGACTAGGACCGTGTTTGTTTCTTTATGGTCGACGATTTTAAATAGCATCGCTGGTATAAACACTGGCTGTATTAACTCCTGCATGAACACCATCAACGTGTTGAATGGGTCGAACGGGTCGAACGGCTCCAGCATCGCTTTGCAGCGGGTTACTATTAGAACGGCTACTGGATGTGCCGTTACCAAACTATAACTATGTACCAACAGCATCCGCCAGTACTGTTGCATCAGTTGATATACCAATGTATGGTTATAGAGTCAGCTCTGCCTCTTACCAGACATCATATCGTAACTCATACGTTGAACAAGCAAACGTTATGGCCGGCTCGGTTTATCTCTTTTGGACGTGCATAACGGACGGGACGCACATCGTGCCAAGTAAGAGAAGCCAGAGTACGTGGCGAGGGAGATGGGATAAATTGGGAAAATTTTTGAAAGGGTGACGAACCGCGATCCACTTCTTAGGATAAGCACGTGGATCAACGTCAATGCGTAAGATCACCCGAGCAACCGATTGAGCCTGAAAATCTGGACGTGGAGCCAAGAAACGAGCGAATGGGAATTCGTAGGAGGAAGAAGGCTGTCGATTAGTGCAGGAAGGCAATTGGACCTAAGGAATCGAGGGATCCAAGGGGGATTCTGGATGAATTGGCGTAGGAACGAGGGATCCGCTCGATGCGGTCGATTATAGGCGAAGTCGTTGTTTTAATCAACAATTCCAATCTAGTGCCGCAACACGGCATGACAGACTCCTATGGCACGCCTAGAGCGACCAGACGACCGAAGCCTTGATTAAACGATACGGCAACAACTTTGTTAGTGCGGAGACTCCGTAACGTAAGAGGGAAGAAGACCGATACGTATCGTAAGGGTCTTGTTGATTGCTAACGAGGACCATTCGAGCATCTAAGTGCTGATCCGACCTATTGCTACCCTTTGCAAAAGCACTGAACTCGAAAGCGAAAGTGTTCCAGTGATGATCATCGGAGAGGCTCGGCCCAGTGACAATAACAGCGCTTAACCCGTAATTTCGTTAAATTTTCAAAGCCGCGATTGCCCTGCGAAACTAGCTTCGAGGTATTTCCATTTAGTGGTCGCGTGACACTGGGACCTCCACACCACGTGACCGTATTTCGAGTCATTTGTTTAGACGTGCGGTAGCGAATTTACAGAGTTGCGGCCTGTGACCGTTCGGCTATCCGGCCCCGTCTGGCCGTTCGGTCGACTGACTTTCTGGCCACCGGTAGGCCAGTAGTAGCGATTAGTAGTAACCGAAATGGCTGATGTAGAGGCGTTAGTTATCCAGACGCGGTTTCACGTCCGTCTACCTTGCGCACAATAAATACCTAATGCACTCGCCGTAAAGGCTCTTTCGCGGTGCAAAATGCGTGGGACGAAGTTTCGCATGCGTCAAAGTAGCCGGCGGTCTCCTACACCGGATCGCTCGTGAGACTAGGCTCTCTTCAGAAACCGCTTTTGGGATCTCTTGCTCTTTGTGGACGTGTACGCAGGTGTGTCCACAATGCACCCACCATTGCCAGACGGTATTCATGTCTCGAGGATAGAGATGGCTCTGATGCTGAGGCTGGAATTGCTTCAGGAGGACTGAGCTGGGGGTGGTGGACCAGGTCGGTAGACCTACCTACGACGCGAGGACCTCCTATGAGAAATACTTGAGGTCTGTGAACGGGCCTGGACGCACGGCGCAACCTCTGCGATTTCGCCTTTCGTCGAGGCCTCCAGCTTGAGAAGAAGAAAAAAAAGCACCAATAGAAGAAAGGCGTTTTGCTTTATAAGAAACCCTTTCGCGCTTCTCCCTTTCTTCGTTTCTGAACGAGACTTGGCCAATTCGAGGCTTTCAATGTATACGGCACTCTTTCCCACTCGTCATCTTCCTTTATAGTCGTCTGTGCCGCTCTTTGACAAGGGATAGATGCAGGCTTGAAATTCAACGCTCGACAGGTGCAGAATTGCGCAGGCTGGGTAATATTAAAATTTGAGTTTTTGGATCCTCACGAAATTCATCGGGGGTCGAGGGTTGGGAGGAGTGCTGTTGCGAAAAGGGAAGGCCATCTCTCTCTCTCTCTCTCTCTCTCTCTCTCTCTCTCTCTCTCACCCCTTCTGCAAGCCAACGAGAGAGAGAAAGAGAGAGAGACGTAGAGAGGAAGCAGCTTTGGAGGAAAGAGAACAGAGATAAAATATTCGTAGGCCTCCGTTGAAAATCGAAAAGCTCTCTAGGACGGCCGATAGACATCTCCCAGAGAGAAGATGCCATCTGCTATGTACCAGCCCCTCCCTGATCCTGCTCACCCTTCGGGCCTGCGGCTCCATGGCCGCATCACTTATATTACACTCTTTGATCTCTAAAAATTCAATTTACCCCGAGATTGGGTCGCGAGCCAACGAGAGCGAGCGAGATAACGATTCCGTCCTCTCTACATAGTGAAACGAACTGTCTCGCCCTCGTTTTAGTCTGACCGAAAGCAAGCAGGTGGGAAGGGGGGAGGGGGAGGATAGAGCGAATCGAAAAACGTTTTGTTAGGACCAGCCCCTACCCAGACCTGCCCCAGCCCCAGTTGTGCCGCAGTTTATTCTTCAAGCGGGAACGTAAGGGCTGGAGCAATCCTTCTCTTAATTAAAGCCGAAATTCAATTTCCTAGTTGAGCGGTTCTCTTTGAACGACTATCTCCTAGGTACCACACTACCGAGAAGACAATGACTAAGTCGACGAAGACGACGTTCCTCGTTTATCCTCGTCCCACCTTCTTCCTCTCGACTTTCTCTTCTTCTTCTTCTTTCCTCTATTTTGAGAAAGTCCTGATAATCTGGTAATTCGATTTCACCTGCAACGCGACCCGCGTTTATCAATTTTGAATTCTCCTTCGTCCCTACGACTTTCAAAAAATTCCATCTTCCTGCCGATGCACCTGAATTTCCTAGGGTTCTACACCACCAAGAACCTGTATTTCCTGTTTCTAATCATATCAGCTATCGAACGCAGCGCGTGTCTCGTAAATTTCAATGTTTAACGAGAAAAAAGTGTCCAGCTTTCGCGAATAGACCGATCGAAAATTCTTCTTCCCGGAGAAAATCAACGTGACGAGGAAGATTTTAATGTAATATTTTCAAAATTAAAAAAAAAAATTTTAATCCCTGAACGTAGATCTTTGTTTAGCTGGAATTTAATAAAAAATTGTTTGAGCAATTTCAGGTATATCCTCTCACCCAAACCAAAGAGCCCAAACCAGCAAAGAGACTCTGCTTGATTCAGTCCCGAGGTATCGAGATTTTAGGCGACAAAAGAAATTTTTGATCATCGCCCGAGAGTCAGAGTAGAAATGCCTGGAGGCAGATCGAGCGTGCTCGGTTAAGGTTAGGCATGTTTCAGGATTATGCATTAGATCAACATCAGCTTTGTACGCTAAGCCGTGAATGTTGTCGAGTGCGTAGGGATTTATAGGATAGTAAGTGGAGAACGTGGTGAATTTTGGGCGACAACCCAGCCGTGAGCTGGATCATCACTCATCTCGAGCGAATGTATTTCTCCTATTTTTCAGCTGAAATATACGTAACACAGGAGGTCGTGATATAATCTTGCATAACAAATGTGTCCTGCGTCGCTGCTGGTATTCGCGAGTGAGTAAGGGAACGCGTGCCGAAACGAAGGATCGTTCGCTCGCCTGCTTCCTTTCTTTCCTCAAATTAATGGGACTTTCATTCTTGGCCCACTAATGCACACTACACGGTGGATAAAGTTTACGTCGCCCAAGATAGCGCAGCGCGACACGCGATCCTAACGCGCGTTGCTCACCCGACTTTATTCTTCGGGAGCTTCGCGGCAGAGACGAGTCACTGAAGGGAGCAAACGCATCGGAAAGACGGAGGAACGTCCAAAGATATTTCCGTTAGGTCCGCGCGATTACCGGAGAGTCCAAGGGTCTCCAGGACTTGGTGTCCGGAAGATCTTTTCTGTCGGGATATTCGTGTTGGTAGAATCGCGGGATCTGAGAAGGGGAGAAGAGATTCGGTAGTGCGAAAGGGCTCGATTGGCTCGTAGGATTTTTCGGCACCGAGTGCCAGCCGAGGATGGTGATTGAGGGTGAGGACTGATAAGAGGGGAGCTGTAGAAGATAGGATCCTATCGAGGGAAGAGGAAACGACCGAATGGGAATGATAAAGATAAGGAAAAGTGTTGGGGTTAGGTTAGGTTATTATCTACTAAGCGGTTGGCCGCTTGTAAGTTTTCCTCTCCCGAACCCAAGACCGGATCGTTCCGGTGAGATAACATTGCGAGGAAATTGAAATTGATAGCTACGCTTTACGAGGCTTCTGATTTGTGGCGAGAGGTCCTCGAGATAGCCCCTGCGCGTTTGGTCGCGCCTTCTAATTGCCAGTCGGCATAAGTCCCGGACCAGTCACGGACCAATCACGGACCAATCACGGACCAATCACGGACTCCCGGCTGATCCAGGCGGTAAGAACGAGCGATTCGAGGGCGAATTCAACGTTATCGATTAGATTCTTATCGGCGCATCTGGTGTCCGCTTGACTTGTTACTTTGATCGGGCGGGCGGGGGGGGGGGGGGTTGTAAGTATTTTTCCGGGTTTCAGGATAATCACAGTGGGTAACTGTGCGCTGGCATGTTTCTAATAGTTTAAGCCTTGTAAGGGGGTGCTGGATTCGTGATCGGGCCAATTACGCTTTGCGAGGGTGGCTGACTGGGTGACTGACTGAAGGCAGGACTGCCGGTAAATATATGAGTTTAATTCGTCCGGTCGCGGCCCGTTATCGCGGCTATTTGATTTCCCTAACGGCTCACGAAACCCACCCCTCTCGCCGTCCCTTCGGTATACTCTCACGATTCACATCTACGCGCGACCCTCGTTCACCTGACCAGCCCCCCCCCCCCCGCCCGTGACTTTAGCTACCTGCGATACCTGCCACCTAAGCCAACCTCAACCCTGTCGCTCTTCTCCCCTCCGTCCCCGGCAATCGCTTGACGTGGATTTATGATGCAAGATTTGTTAGGCCAATTACGTTCAGCCCTTTATTTTTCACGTTACACCAAGCCAGATCTTAATTAAAAGTCCCCGTCGACATCCCTTATACATGGGACTGGATTATCGCTGCGGTTTAACTGCGAACTTCCCTGTCTTCGGTCTGCTGGACAAATTTGCCCACGAACCGCCAAACTTTTCTTCCTTATTTTCAACCCCAAACTTCTCTCTCGTTCTTTTCTTTTTCTTTTATTCCTCTCTCGCTCACCATTAATTTTCACGTTTCCCTTTTCTGATTCTACCGACATCGCGACTGCAAAGTCGATTTTTCTAATTTCTTCCAATGATTTATATCGTCAGATATATTAGCACAAATTTTCAACTATAATGACGTAGGATGACGTAGAGAGGATCGGAATTAAGCGTCAGGTAACAGAAAGAACCGGAGCTGTAAAATCGAAATCCCTCCACTGATAAATAATTTGACAGTCTTCACCGGAGCGGATTCAGCTGATCCGTGAAGGCCGAGAACTGCATCCAGGGGACATTCCGGTGGACACTGGACCTCCGAGACGCAGGCAGAAAATCTATAGGATTTTCAGGATATATGGAGAACAACGCGAGAACTACGCAAACGAGAACTTCCTGTACCATATAGGAAACACGGATAGAAAAACTGTAAACAGGGAGTGTAAGGCAGCTCGAGGCACCCCGATCGATGTCCCAAGACAGACTGATGAAAGACTGGTTTGAAACTGTCAAATTTGAGAACTAATAATTCTGATTGGTCGAAATCCTTATAGCCAATAACTATAATCCTTTCCGTCGAATCATTCCTTTAAACTAAGTTGAGAGCGTTTCTTAGCGAATCGGTACGTAACAAATCGGGAAATCCTCCACGACCGCTTCCCCAGGACATCGGCCGACAGCCGAGCACCACATCCTTAACCCGGGTCAGGGGGATCCTCCGCTGCCCTTAACCCTTATGTGCGCACCCGGGTACCCGGGTACCCACCCCGTCCCATTATTGCTTGTAACTTCTTGAACAATTTTTTTTTCGATCTGAGCCTCCTGATCTAGGAAGTTTAACTCTTGACGAAGAGATTCCCATGGCTATATTTAAAAAAAAAAAAATTGTTTGCATTAAAAAAATAAACTTGAAGTAAGGTTAGTCCCAGGAGGCACCCAGGGTACCCGGGTACCCACTAGAGAAAAATTTGATATATTCATCTGT
>JARQSW010000702.1:200728-274791 GCA_030142375.1 Calameuta pallipes | reverse complement strand
AAACGCAAATACAGCTTAATTACTTTTTAATTATTTGAATCAATTAAGTAAATCAATTTATAATGATTCTATTCACAACTGAACTCAAAAAGTAATTAAAACTGCAAGTGGGTACCCGGGTACCCCGGGTGCGCATCAACGTAGAAGTTAGGTGCGCACATAAGGGTTAAACGCATCAAAACTATATTTTCGCCCGCTCTACAGCCCTTTGCCCCTCTGCAGCGGGGCGCCGGTATCTCAGCCGGACCTCTACCGGTCGGCGAAGACGTCTTCGTCGGGTCCGCCGGGCGACTCGGTACGTCGACCTCGACCTCGACTCAACAATAAGGAATCTTCCGAGAACATCGGCGCAACTGTACGAATCAATCCAAGAACGTGACATCTGATCAGGATGGCGACTCGAAGGGAACCGGAAAGTGAGAACGTTATCCGAATCGGTAGCTGGAGCCGCCTTGTAACAGTGAGTAGAAAAATCAGGTCAGAACGTATAGTGGAATCAATACCTCTCGCACATTATATAATATTTAACGTTAAGTACGTCATTGATCCAAGACCACGTGTACAGGTCTTGCGATACGCCAAGCTATTTCCTCTAATAAATATATGTTACTCAGGCACATTGCTATCTCTATTTATTATGCGTGATACGTGAAGCTACTTGGCGCCCACCTTGCCTCTCCACTCCACCCCTTTCTGGCACATGAGCATCACGCACGTAACTCCCAGGATGCCAACGTGTACGCAAGAAAAGGGCGCGTAAAAGTCCATAGAAATTCCACCGTAAACTCGCAAGGTCTCAGTCGCTTCGCCCTATCGAGATCAGCTGATTCGAACCAAAGATTATTTATCCCAATCAATAAAATCTTTCGATCATTACGACGTAGCAAGCACTTGCACTGCACGTTTCAATCGGCGAAACTCGATCCTAGCTAATCTCCCAAGTTTTCAACAGAGTGGTTTCCGGTTTCCAGCCTCGTACCTCAGTAGCGACCACGAATTGGGTTTCCGCTAAAGTCAAAGTTGATTCTCTCTTGTCTCTACAGAATTTATTATAGCCGAACGAAAGTTACGTTATTCGATTTGGCCAGGACCAACGTCGTCGGGTTGATGCTGAAAGCAGAGGCTCTTCTCGGAAGTGACTTTCTCGAACCTCGGACGATTCTTTCGCATTCACCTCAGCGAATTCTCCTAGACGACGAACCAACGAGACGGGACCAGATTGAGACTTCCTCGCGGCAAATTTTCAGCAGCTGATTTCACTGACAATTATACCAGAAGTTCATTCCTACAATGACGCAAATACTCGATCCCAGACATGATCCTTAGAAAAAGAGAGAAAGATAGATAGATAGATATCAATGCGTTCGCAAAGCTGAGCAAACGCTTTACGTCCAGTTACGTAGATAATTTCGGCCTTTCGACGTTTCTACCACAAATAGCTCGTAGCGTATTAAATCCATTGAATTTCGAATTACGTCTGGAATTGGTTTGATTAGGTTTGCAAGAGAATCGGTTGAGTGTGGGTGGGAGAGAGAGGGAGATAGAGGGACTGGAATTCAGTGTAACAAACCAGCGGTTTGCTCATGCTACAGTTTCGATACGAGTTTACTACGGCGATCCTTCTGTTATCCTGGTTGACCTGTTTCCTCTGGTCAGCCCGGTTACATCATAGATTTTGATATCGACGGTGCGCCCCCTATACGTACTGCGGTTAGGGCGTGATAGGTACGTGCGGATGCGAATCAGGGATAAACTCGTAATGCTATGCCGAGTATTCTAATATCGTACACATCGTGTAATGAAGCGTGGATCAGGTATAGGCAGAATTAGGGGGTGGGAGAGGGTGGGCCCAATGCAGCCATGAAATACGAGGCGGATAGCCAAGCCTATCGCATGGGATTGTAACGGTGCAGCTGCCGGTGTTGATGATGTCAGCTCGCATTTGAGCAACGGTAACGCATTGCCTGTTATAGTTCACTCCGATTCTCCAATCTGTCGGAAATTTAATGCTGTCACGTGGACGAATGCCATTACCGTGATGGTCGATTTAGGGACTCGTTGAACCCGATTATCGTTCGGAAATTGTATCTACTGATAATTACGAGCCGGAGTATGGAATTTGTTTTTGTTCGCGAGTCCCAGCGACGCTGCAATAACGCCTCAGCTATCGATGGCCCGGGCTTTCAATTGGTTCGCTTATTATCCGTAGTAGCGCTAGACGGCACTGCCAGGCAAACGAGTACGTTGATTCGGAGGATATTTCAGGTGAATCGAGCCTGAATCAAGCTCAGGGATGGAGACTGGTGCTAGACTGTACGAGGTCGCAGCTGGCGGAGGAGAAAGGGACAATCGAGGACGGTTTCGGAGATAGGGGGAAAGAGTGCTGCTGGTTCCAGAGAAAGAAGAGTGAAGATATTGCAGCGTAAATTTGTACCTCTTATCGCTAAACTTTATTAGCACGGAGACAGGAAAAACTTGCGAAAGCCACATAGGTATCGAGCGAGTTGGAAAGTTGGCTCGACGTTCTCTTATCCCTCCGGAGGCCCTTTGTCCCGGGTCCTTATAGAATTAGCCTGGCGCCCGACTGATTTCATCCCTGGCGTAGGCTATACTACGTACTACCCTTTCTACAAATTTTCAAAGGGCATTGCTGGGATAGCTGCGCAGTGCCCTCTGCGAATTTCTAAATTAAATTTTTGACGCTCCATTGATATAGCTGCGTTTATCACGGTATCAGAGTTGCTAGGGAAGAGGGGTGTTCGGGGTAGGTATAGATAAATACGATTTACAATTTTTTTTAAAATAATTTTGATTCATGCAGGTATTTTTTTCTTCTTAATTCCACTCGTAATTCCCTATGACGAATTTCTTCTTCGGATTCTCTTTGAATTAAGGGGAAAAGAAAAACGAAAATTAAGGGAGTCCCGGTTGAAATGTAATAATTCATACATTCAAAGCCCAACGGTCGCGGTGCATGTTTTTGATATTGAAGATTCCTTTCGAAGGAGACCTAATCTCTCTGCTTATTCCAGATGGTTGATAGGAGACTTTGAAAGGGTCGAAGATATGGCCAAAGGTCACCCCGAGGTAGAGTAATCTCATTCAATGTCTTTTTACTGTTACTTTAAAAAAAAAAGCAAAAATTTTTGCTTTCCTTCCACGAATTTCTCTATTACATTGAAAAGAGAACTTCCAAATAAATTTCTCCCTCGTGGTGAGAATAGCACGCGAGTCGACGCTACAGGGTGGCGCGTCTGAAAATGGAAGAAGAACGCGAAACGAGCAAGTCGAGGAAACACGAAGCGTCGGTGCGATATCGTTAAAAACTTTTTTGGCGTACGCGCAGCGCAAGCTGGCGTCGGCAACCGATATTTCGTATTAAAATATTTGCCAAAGAGGCCATTGGGAGCGGCATGCCCGTGCAGCGAAACGCGATTAACAACATTTGCATAATATTACAGTATTTTTTAACGTGCTACAACTCTATCTCTATATTAGCACGATTACCATCCCTAGTAAAAAAAAAATAAAAAAATAGTCTAGTTAAAACGTGTTATCAATGGAAGATATTTACAGTGTCTATTGTGTAATATTGATCACAATATTACCGACCTTCACGAGTCCTACAATAGCCTGACAGAGTTATTAACCGGGTTAGAATCTTAGATTAGAATAAAATGGAGCGATCGTTATTTTCAGTTGACAAATGAAAAATCTTGTATCATTAATCGTATAGAAAATCGATTCAAATTTGAAATAAACTTGCTTCTCCGTTCTCAACCTACAGCAACCACTGTTATCCGCTGTCTGGGAGTACCAAGTAAAAACGTGCTACGAATCCCTCTGTTAATTCGCAAAGCTCCCGGCAGAGGGCAAAGAAAATGCCGCGAAGCGAGCAGCGCATTTAATTCTCATTGGAACGGGAATGGTAGAATTTTCGATTTTCTTGTTCGCGTCGGTCGCGAAGACATCAGCAGCGCCCAGAGGAACTATACTCTCCCGGATAAGTTCAAGAGGGTATAGAGGAGGAGCGTAGGACTGGTAGTAGCGCGGAGTACCCGAGCCTTTGAAAAAGGAAATAAAACACAAGCACGTAGATTTGTATCCAACCGACATAAGTAAAGAGACTCATCAGCATTTCCAACCGTCCGCCTCCCTTTCGTTTCCTCCCTTCCTCGCGAAACGGAAAGAGACTCTTTCTTTCCATTCCTCAGATCTTTGATCTCGAAAGCGGCTCGGCTTATCGAGCCGGGGTTCCTTCCCTCAAATAACATAGAAGGATGCTTGGCTCGCGATGACTATCGAGTACCCGCAGTATATCTTTCCCCTCTGATTTTACACAGCAGCGCTATACGCTTTCGCTCTACGTTAATCTCAAATTGTGTAACGAATTTCACGCGAATTAATACAACGTCTAATTGCTTATCGAGTGATAGCAGAATTTGAATTTCCCCCAGCAATTCTCTACCGGACGTTCCGGTTCCGTCGTAAAAATATCTCAAGCGTGTTTTGGGAATTCAGGGACGTACGACGTGAGGGAGTCAATTTCCTAACTAATTCGGCAGTGAACTTCCGGTATTCGTAGCATGAAGCATCAACGGGCCCAAGGCTGATACGTCCGATACCACCGATACGCTCGATGTCTACGTAGTCTGCAGGTTTGACGACGCCTACGTTACGGTAGCCGATGGTATCGATATCGTGTAATAATAAAATACCGATAACTTAACGGAATGTAGGTAGATGATAATGATAATAAAAATAGTACTAATAATCACAGAAGCATACCGGATGGATACGAATGAGGTTTCTGCCCCTGGCGGGGAATGTTTGCAATTTCATGGATAAATTTAGCCTCTCCGGGTCTGCATGTTGCCCGGGATTTAATGAGTCGAATAAACCGGGACGCGCGCACGCACGCGTGTACGTGCGGCTAAAACCACGCGCCCCGTTCTATAAAGGCGGGTACGTAAACGCATCCGACCCACCTTTAAATAACAACCAGTACGGCTCGTTTTGCTGAGCATTAAGCGACGCACTCATTTTGCATTCGTTAACGAGTACCGTTTTTCGACACTCCACGTATATTTAGGAGGTTACGGGACGCCGAGCAATTAACTTCATTTGCGTTTAAAATATTCTATAGGAGGTAAAAGACCAAAATAGAAATTGAAGGTAGAGCGGAAAAGGACTATGTGTTATGAATGTATTCAGGATTATTCCACAAGCTGAAACTGCTTTTTGAGCAGGAACCGATGGACGCGTTAATTTTAGCTGATGCATTAATGCTTAATGCACGCTACGTAGAAGTTGAGACAGACGTGGGACGTCGTGGCGAATCTACTGAATGGTCTTAACGTGGCTTTCCCACCAGAAACTTGTCCAAGTAGTCCAAGTTGAGGCTCGAAGAAACTTTCGGACTCCGTAGGAGGACATCGTTACTTCCTGCTGGAATTGTGGAAGACACTCTCCAGGGTGTCACAATGCTGCGGATTCCCTCAGGATGACGTCGCACAGCGTCTGAAGTAATGCGACCTGCATGGAATCCTCGCTGAGAGACCAGTCGAAGGCATGATTCTTTTGGACCAGGGGGTAGGGGACCTCGTAGGCTACGTACTGCATGCTGATTGCGATACTTCGGACTGTTTACAAGATTGCGAAATATATTATAAAATGTCTGTGTGGTATTTTGCCCCTGTCAGGGTGGTTCGTTGAGAGTTGGTCGAACCCCCGAAATTTTATCTGCAAGCCAAGAACCTGTCGCATGGATGTTCCGTGAAGTTCGTCTCTGATTCTCCTGATCCTTCAGCTTCCTTCCTGTTTTTCAGTTTCTGGGTATTACATCGTAGTTTTTCGCTATCAGCATTTCGAGTCCTTTACCTTCAAGGTTGAGTAGGCGCTCGTTAACCTCGAAAACCCTTTGGCACCGTAGGACCAGGTTGCTCAAGGTGAACCAAGGAGGCACAGTGGATGACCGTAGAAGGTCTGGCCCGATAAGGGTAAGGACACAGGACTTGGACTAGGTTGGAGTCGATCGACCCCACATACCCAGTCCTCGTGACCGAGGCTCGTTCTCGTGTCAACTGCTCGTAAGGATGCTCGTCCTTCTTTCCCAAGAGATGAAAAACATTCCTGAGTAGCAAACTGCTCGAGTCTTTTTTTTTTGTTATTCTTATCGCAAGTCGGTGCCTACGCAACGTGAATATTGACGTCACGTCCTTTGGCGCCGTCGGGCAATCTGAGCTGTGACTTGAAATTCTTACTTCCGCTATCGCGGCTGCTACAACCACGTTATTTATACGTGCAGTCTGATTCCCAGTGGAGAGAAGGAGACGGAGCGAGAAATAGAGAGAAAGAGGGAAAATGCGTTGAAACTCTGTTTAAGGCTGTCCTGGGAATCCGTTACTCCAATTGATAAGCTCCAACGGTTCCCTGATAATGCACACGCGGCACTTTGCAATTATAAGAAACATCGAAGGGGGTGCACTCCCATTCGTAGCTACTCCCGTATTTTACGCTAAAGTTCGTAAACGTTAATAAAGATTGACGATTACTCGTCGATTCGAGTCCAATTAGAAGGTGAAGTCATAGCTGCTCGCGTTAATGATTTTCAGGTCCCCCAACGATATTTCCAGGCTCTCTGAGGCTTTCTCAATGGGCCACCTACATAGGGCTCAATCGCAGCCAAAAAGAGGGGGGGGGGGGCGTCGACTAGCGCCTGGCAGCCACAGTAACAGCGGGCTGTTGATTACCAGAGGACAAGTCCCAATCGAGAATTCGTCCCCCAATTACCGCAGCTTCTTCCAGTTGCACGGGTAAACAAGATGCATTTCGCGTTCGTAACAAACGAGGCGTCGAAATGGTTTTCACGCCCGAGCATACTGCTACACATATAACCTAGGCATATTCAGAATTCTGGACGATTCACCCCTCCCTCGCCCCCCGCTCCGTCTTACGTAATTAAACTTGCTAGAAAACGCGGCCAAGTATCCTTTACCTTGCGATAGATTAATTATCTCGCGGCATTCGTGAGAAGGATGCGAATCGGCTAGAAACGTAGAGCCAGAGGAAGGGAAGCTGGAGATGAGTAGGGATGATAGAGAAGGATAGGCACTGCATTGAATTCAACCGAAGCCCGTAGTGTTATTAAAACGGGCAGAGAGAGAGAGAGAGAGAGAGAGAGAGAGAGAGAGAGAGAGAGAGAGGGGGGGTAGGGGGGAGCGGGAGAGAGAGGGGGGGAAACCTCCGTCTACGTTGGCATTGCGAGTTCGAAACGTCCGACTTAATTGAATTCATTCATCCGCCGTGGTAAAGCGTCATGATGTGCTTTCCCGGGTGCTCGTTGAAAGGTTTTCGAATTACGTCATCCCTTCCCCTCGCCTTGTTATCGCTCTTGATGCTTTCCTATTTCTCATTTAACGTTTTCGGTACCGCGCCTCCTCCGCGTTCCACGTTATATCTCTACCTTCAACCCTTGACCTTGTAAATTTTCTTCGTTAACTTGAACCCTTCCATAGGATCTTTCTAACCCTTGACCTCGGCCCAACGATGTTACCTTACAGTTATCTTTATCAATGTACTATCACTGTCAATGGAGAAGTCGGAATTTACGAACACATTGTTTCATGAGTTGAAAGGGAATAGGGGTAACGTCGCTATATCGTTTAATTAACCTAATTATCTGTCTGATGATCGCGTGCAAGATTAAGCCAGGTACTTCAAACCGAGAGCTTCGTTACGAGTCTCGGCGCATGCAGGTATACCTATAGATTTTGTAGGTAGAGAAAGGATAAACGGAGTAGCATAAATTGCACAGGAGCCCGTTGACGCGACGTATTTTGGTCTTTCGTGTAAAATTCATGTTATTCAATGAAAAAACATTGACGTCAAATATCATAGAAATTTGTATTCTTCCTTTCGGTCGGTTCGATCTGGTAGACGTTTTACCGTAACCTCGGTAGAGGCCCGATTGCCGGGGTACTTGTTGCTCTTTATTACTACGGGGTTTGCGATCTAGTAGGCTGCGTCCAGACTAGGTACCTGTTTATGACACGCTGGCCCTCAGAAACGAAGAGACGCGTATCTGCGGCCACGTTACATGCTGCGTAGTACTGCGTACTATTGTTTCTCGGGACGTTACGAGAAACTGAAAGAACCGGTTATGAGAAAACGCAAAGTTTGTGGCTTTAGCCACAGTTACGGGCAGTCGGTTGGTATGGCTACGTATTCCTGGTGGTTGAACGAGATTTGAAATACATTGTGTGTATACCTGTAGTTTGCTAAGATATAGATATACGCGAGGATGGTAGGAGAGTTCAGAGCGTCAAGGAGCTTCCGTCAAGGATGAAGATTATCCAAATCAGCCCTTTGCTTCGGAATCCTTCGCGGAGATGCAGCAGTTTTAATTAAAGTAGGTAAAGGTAACGAGGAACGCCCGGGAGACCCTTAATTATTAATAATGGGATGCGTCGAGATCTCGAATCTTCTGCTTGGCAGAATCTCGAGGCAGGAGCAGATATCATTGGCGTTAAAATGGCGGAAAGTTCGAGGAGATTCTACATCGCTGGAAGTCGTTATCGTGTCGACGAGTACTCGTAACTCGTGAAAATTTCAGCTCCAGCATCCCTTTTACGGGCTGTTACCGAAGTACGAGTGAAAATTTTCCTAGAGACGTCGATTAGATCGGTTTACGTATTAAACGAGCCGAATTTGTCAGGCGTCAATAATTTTCGGGCGATACGTAATGTGCTGAAGGAATCGTGACTTTTGGTACCGATGACGCTCTGATCAGGCTCGCTCCTCGTATCTTGAAATTTCATACAATCTTTATCGACGGAAAATAGATACGAGTTAATAGAAAATCCTCTGAGGCTGTGTGCGAAGTGAAATGAGATTTATGGGAAAACGTAAAATTCCTTACGGATTGAAACGTCGATCCACATTAGGACCCCGAGAATCTCGACTTTATAGAAAACTGGTCCTCGAGTGGACCATGTGATCCGAATTCACAGACGCAATAGGTTTGTCGTCGTTTAAGCGAATCGAGCCTATTTTTACAAAGAGAAATGTCGGTGGTCCATAGGATGCTGGAATCGAAAGGATCGTAGCTGCAGATGAGACTATCGCTCGTAGAGTGAAGAATAGCAGCGACATAAAAGGTAAAAAGGGATGCTTGAGAAGGAGGTCGATGGTCGACGGATGGTCAAGGGATGGCGTGACGTGTGTCGCTGTGGGGGGTGGCGAGGGGGGCGGAGGGAGGTCAATAAGATAAAAAATGGGAAAACTATCTGAACCGGGTGGTCGCTTGTTTCTCCACGAAGAGCATCGACGGAATTCAAAGCGACGTCCGCGTCGCTGCGCGCGAGATGCACGTTGAGGTTCATTTGAAATTCATGACCGTCTGCTATGTGGGAGGAGGGGGGGGGGAGGAGATTAATGCAAAAAGGGTTCATGTACAGCTCCGTATGTTATTTTTGAAAAAAGCGAAAAATTTTACTTTCCCAGAGTGCGTGTTAAAAATTATGGGTTCGTGCAGTGAAATGTTATGATCTGGACGTCACATCGATCAATGGTTGTCTAGGGGTTGGTCCTTGTCTTGGGATGGTCTTGTAGGGTTCTCTTGATTAATTTAAATTTTAACATCTCGCGTCGATATCTTTGGTTGTCTCTCGTTAAAATGTCCCATCTCTATTTATATATTCCCTGGTAATTTAATATTCGACGTTCCTTCCTTCGCGACTCTTACTTCTTTTTTTTCCTCTCTCTCATTTTTTGTCTTCCGTTTCATTCAGAGGGACACTACTGGGCGCACCCAGTATCGGTCCCCTTCATCTTCCCAGTGTCGGATATTCAGATAGACCCATTAAAATTCATAGAGCGATACCCGACACAGCCGGCTAATTGAATTCGGTGTTGGTTTTATTTGTCCCAAGCGGTTTCCGGCTCGTTACTGCATCGCATAAAACTGCCGATTTCTTCTCGAAATATCCTACCGACCGATCCCTGCTTCTATCATCGATCGAGTCGATCTGAATTTCAAAGGCATGCACCCTCTACCATACTTAACCATTCTCATTCCCCTTTGCATCCGTAATTGGAAGCTCCTTACTCTTTCAACCCCTTTTTCCGCCAATTTCTTAATTTTTATTCATCTTTTCTTTTATCATCTTTCGACCTGGGCGAAAGTCGATTTTCATGAAAAATTCAACTATTTCATAATTTATCCAAAGGCGCGCGCATTCGTTTTGCCCACGATTGTTCCTATGCTCTGATTATCTCCTGACTTCTCTTCCTTCGCGCCACGTACCCAATTTCTTTTACCTACGTTCTATTCGATTCCCAGAGAGGTAAAGTCGAGGGAATCCAAATTCCGCAAGGTGCCTCTCGCGCCTGCCTTTTCAGCCATGCGCAATTTCATTTTTTCCTCACCCATTTCTTTTTCTTCTTTTTTTTTCCCCAGACCACGACCGTCCGGGTGAAAGTAATTTCCGATAACGAGGACATTCGGAAACGGCGACTTGAATGTTAGATCGTGTATCCGTTCAATTTAAAAAAAAAAGAAACTGCAGGTCTGGAATCACGACCAAAGGACCTATGGAAGTCGTTAAACTCGTGTATTTCTGAAAAAAAATCTCTATCACCCGGTATACAGATCGAACCAGAAGGGCATCATTAGACGATGAAATTTCATATCAAAAGCGATCCTAAAAATGAACGATAATCAGTTTCGTTTTTATTGACATTATCTGGACGAAAGTCCATAAAGCATCCCAAAATTGATAGCATCACATTTTTCACCGTTAAAAACTGGCAAATACTCCTAGAGCAAACAAGAAAAGCTTCGCGATCTATTAGGCGCGTTTTCACGCTGCGGAGGTATAAAGTTAGGCCGGCAGCGTCTTTGGCGTTGACGCCAATGGGAAATATTTGTCCGTGACAGACGTGAGTTTGTGTCACGGCCAAAATCGTAGCCTAGTAGTGTCGATGAGAATTATAGTATCCAGTGATCGTAGGCTGATTCGCGTAACGGCGTTCGGCTCAAGGCGACGCTACGTGGTCACGGAGCGAAAGGAGTTAAGGAAAAAAAAAAGAAAAAGACAAATGACAATGGAAGTCGAAGTAGAGTTATACCGATAAGTGACGTAGGTATAGGAGCAGTACACATTCACGGATGGCAAAGTGTTTTCTGATCTCATCCCTTTTTGGCTTCCGGTGTATAAAGGAAGCACAGAAGTGTTCATTAAGGATATTCAATGTGGCAGGAAGACTCGGAGACTCACCCACTGGGTGCCCAATTGAGGAAACCTACGACTCGCGAAGACGAACCGTTGCTAGGGAGAGATTATTAAATGTATTATTATAGACAGATTTTGCGTCTCGATTGAGAAAACGCTTCAACTCGTAGTCATAGAAACGATTTGAAAAGTAGCCTGAGAGAGGATGGAGCACACTAGAGACAAGCGAAGGATGGGAAAGGGTGGTGGGGTATGGCAGAACTTCTTGTACGAGTTGGTTACAAGTTCGACACTCGAGAGTCTCTGTATCGTCGTTTACAGCAGATTATTGGTTGGCTAAAATCTATTAGGCGAAATGGTCCAGGTCTAACAGGGATTCGAAGGGACTGGATATAGCAGCTGGCAGCTGGTCCAATTGGACAGTTTCAGAGCGCATCTAATGGATAACCCGTTACCGAGTAGGATATCTGTAGTTATATAAACGTCATAGAAAGGATGAAAACTCTGTTGTGATCCCTTGTCAGTTCGGTTGAATTTCGGCAGGGAGCCTCTTAGCTGGTGATCCTGGACCAGTTGGAGGAGCAACGGGACGAGGATCAGAATACTTGAAAGAGGTTGAAATTAATCGTTCTGCGAAAGGACCTCTGACCAGGTCCGCGTTCATCCATCGTCCGTCCAGACCCTAGTCACCATTCTCCCAGCCTCCACAAGTGGCTTTGGTCCATGTGGATGGAGGAACTAGGATGCTGGAAGGGAGTCATTCGAAAGTCCCAAGCTGTGGGAGGGTAGGGGCTAATAGGAGTTAGAAGTCGAGTGAAACTGAGCGGGCCTAAGTCCTCCGGCGAAGCCTTCTAGGATTTATAATATTGCGATAAGCCCAGGCCAATTCCAGTGGCAAAGTCTTGAACCCCCTATCAGCCCTATTTACCTTCCTGTATCTCAATTAGCCTGATTACGTACGGATGAACAAAGTATAACTGCGGGCAGATCTTTTCTCAAGGTATTAACGGAGTTTACCCACTTCCCTTTTTTCCCCTCAAAAAATTGGCCCTTTCGCCTTGGTCGAAAATGAGAACAACTCGACTGTTCCAAACGGATCCATTATAGAACCAATATATCCTGCAGTCATTTGCAATCCTTTAATCCCCTTGATCAATCTTCATTAATTCCGATCGAATCTTCCGCTTCTTCAGTGGGCAAAATCGGGAGTTTGATACTTTTATAATTTTAAAAAATCATTCATAATTTCAACCCGGATATCGATTAAACCTGAAAACTTCTCTAGGCCATCTTGATATTTATCTCTCGAGTCTCTCTCTATGAACCCTCGTGGTATCGCCTGTAAAAGGGATTTTCCCGAGGTTCGAGAGTTTTACTCGCTCCAGGATGTATTATTAGCTTGACGTAGGTTCGCCAAGGTGCGCTGGTGCGGAAAAGCCGTCTCTTCTCGTTGAACCGTGATGAGCCGTTCGTTCGTTCACACTCTCGCCGTTATGTGCCACTGCACGCCTCCTCACCTCCCACCATCCGCCACTCTCTACCTACTTTGCCGCTACTATTGCCATCTTCTGTTCATGCCTCCCCCCCTCCCTCCCCAGCCGCGTCCCCTCGCCCATGTGCCACCCAGTCATTACAATCATTATCAGCTGATCAAACTGTAGCAGACTCACACAGCTCAATATCAAACGGCAACGCGAGAAATAACTAGAGTTCGCAAAAGCCAGCGATCGACACATCCAGAAGGCAGTGACTGATAAATACCACGTGCTCCAATCGACTGTAAGACAGCAAGGAGCAAAAAAGGATTCAAGTGACAGATCATTGACAGCTATTTCCCTGGAGGTCAATGCAGCTCGAAGAACCAGGCTTTCCGGAATTTCATCGCGTGAAACTTTAATTGGCAGCTTTGAAGGAGCCGAGTGATCGATCGACGCCGGACCGTCTCGTTCGACCCTGTCTGGGAGATTCAGTGCTTAGGAGACTGAGGGACCAGCATCCGCTGGAAGGATTGACATTCTTCGAGCAACTGGAAGAAGAAGTTTTGACAGGATCATTTCGAAAGACTCAGCTTGTCCTCAATTGACTTTTATCCAGCTGCGACATCTGTGTGTATATTACGTAATGACTGGGTGCATCACTTGTTTCCGGGCTCCGAAGCGTCACGTGGCTGCTTAATTAGCGAGCTTCTAATATTTCAAGGACATTCCCTAGGCGAATTTAACAGGGCTCGATCGTTACAGCGTCGCGACGCCGACGCTTTTTGGTCGAGCGTGTTCGCTCTGTTGATGCTCTCGTCGCTATAAATAAATCCACGTGTCTCTGACACAAAAGCATTTCCGTACTCGCAGCTAACGTGAAGATCGTGGAGCATGACGCGTGACGTGGCGGCTGACTGGAATTGGGGACTAGAATGATGACGGCAAGTAAGTAAATAGGACAACTGGAGCGTGACGCGAGCTGAACTCTCTTTGCTGTGGTCCAGGCTCTACCTGACTCTCTAGACTTTATATCTTTCCGCTTCTCTAACTTCTTAACTTCCACTTTGTATCTCTTATCTTATTCATCTTCCTTTGCCTGCCCTCCTATGCGAGACTTCGTGACGTTTCCAGTCATTCGTCTTGGGATCGGACTGAAATTCCAGCAACTTGCCAAGTTTCGAAGTTAGGCAGAATTTCATATTTGCGAAAGGTGCCACCTTAAAGGAGAAGTCAGGCCCGATAGGGAATACGCTTCGTTTACATTGACTGGGTATTCGCCAGTAATTCTCTTTCGGTTATTAAATTTCGATCTAATTACAATATTATCGTGGTTTTCCTGAGTAATAAACTTTACCAAATCAGCAGAGTCGAGTCCAAATGATACTTAGATATGCGTATCCAGGTTGGAATATTCGAGCAGCGTGTAACTCACCTGAAACAAAAGGATGAGCCTTCAGTTGATATAGATAACAGACGAACGTATAAGATAGTATGATTTATCAGAATGCAAAGGTAGGTGCGGGGGGTGGAGAGAGGGAGGGAGGGATAAACATCTCAGACGATCCAAAGCAGCCGCTTATCTAATTCGCAAGTAAAGCGAAGGCCGAGGGAAGACCAGACTCTATTAGGAAGTTCTGAGCTCGGTCTGAGCTTGCGTCCCCGTGTTCGGGATAGAGAGGTAACTGGCTGATGGCGGCTGGCGGTTCGTATCCGCACCTAGCTACGGGGCGCCACTAGCTCATCCTATACCACCTTTTCCTCTTATTACTTCGAAAGACTCTTAAATACTCCGGAACTGAAAGTTTTAAATTCCAATAAATATTTAAGTTTCTTTAGCTTGCGCGAGTAAACGACAGCTGGTTAGGGTAGGTGCGAAGGGAGCAGAATAATATTGCATTTTTTAACAGCGACACAAAAGAACCCCTTTTCGAGAAAATATTTCGTCAGCTCTAGGGTATAGTCGGACAATCTATCCAGGAACCAGGTCAGTCAAGCAACCTCAGGACATGTCCTTATTGGAAAGTCATATCCTCTTCACAAGCTATGTTCAGCGCGGTACTAGGTCAATTTTTGACATGCGTCAAAGTTCTAGTCGCTCGTTGAAAATGAACGTGTTTTTCAGTAAAATTGAGTCTAGACGTCGCGCTTTTAAAAGCCTAAAATGACTGAGGTCGGTGGAGGTTGGGAGTTTGCGCAGGGGGCGTGCGAGCGTGAACTGAGTATCAACCCTCGAATGACACCCTCTGAACTCACTCCGTCGATAGGATCGTCTATTTAACTACTCGAGTACACAGCAACACTGCGGACCAAATATTCATCCAAGTTGGGTTAGGTCTTTACGTCGACGGTCCCATCGCAGGATTAACGTAATTACCGTCGGGTCAAAAGTTCAGCTACGTTTCGACGAACTCTTCCGCGCTAAGATTAACCAGCGCGCGTTATTCCCATCTAACAATTCGCCAAGTTGCATTAGGCTCTTGTATTCGTCTTGTCGAGTTTTAAGCTTCTCTGCGCTTCTCTCAGCCTCCAAATTCTCAATACGTATCTATTAGGTACCTGGCAATATACCCAGCATCCGTCTCTATGTCTTATAACTTTTTTGTACTGCTCGCGCTACAACCTGGAGAAACATTAAGTGAATTTTACGTAAAATATTGATATTTACTATTGTCTCAGATTTTTTGGGGAAAATACTAAAACTCACTTTTTTTACATTTATTTCGTTTTTTTTTTCATCTTCCCTCGGTTCCCTTTACTCCTTCTTTACGACCCTCATCTTCGTTCCACCCTACTCGAAAAGATTGCAAGCAAAGATCAAAAAAGAGATTTAAGTGGTAAAGACGTAATAGACTAAAGGTTCAATTAAACTTTTACAGAAAATGCCGCGTGACCGGAAGCCAGAGCAAGAGGCTGATCCTCGAGCGGGTCCCCATAATTTTCGGATCACATGATATCTACACACTTTCGCCTAATTCATCCAAGTAGTACACAGTAGATCGATAGACTCTCAAACGAAATACTTTCGAAGTTAAAAATCGGAAAAGTTTTGCAATGGAAAGTATACAAGGTGAAAATCTAAAAAAGAAAGGAAGCAGCATGTACGAGAAGAAAGAAGAAGAAGAAGAAGAAGAAGAAGAAGAAGAAGAAGAAGAAAGAAGATATAAAATGGGAAGTAACGCATTTAGTCGTCGCCATTTCCGCGGTCGCTCCGTTTGCTTTTATCGCGGCACTTTCCCGATGAAAGGGCAATGAGAATTCTCGGAAAGTTACAGTTTCAAAATTTATTAGCTTTTCTCCATTCCGGGTAATGACCAATTTCTAACCTGACGCCACGCGACGCCATAGTGCACGAGTTGCCTCTTTTTTCACTAAATCAAATGTAATACTTACCTCCCATACGTATGTATGTGTCTCGTCTTATCGACGTTAAGGATATTGCTATTCCAGCAATTCTGGAAGAAGATTACTATCGCGACTATCATTATCAGGCTGATAAATAATTTCATCGCGGAGACTCTACCACAGCCATCGGGTGCAACTGTTGCCAATACGCGAAGAAAGGTCAATGTAATCCATATAGCGTGCCTTGAAAATCTAAAAAAGGCTTTTGGCAAAGTTCGATACAACAAAAATACTACACGCAATGAGTACTATGATGATATAATGGTCTTTGACATACTTCAGGTTTGTTTTTGATCTATGATGAAAAAAAAAGCAAACAACACCGATCGAGCGAATACACGATTATATCACGTAGCGTAAACATACATTAGATATATCGAATGGAAAAAATAAATAAATCATTTCAGATTTATTTCTACGATATGCGACTAGGGTAGTTGTTGTTCTACCCAATATACATACAGATCGAATGAAAGATTCCCAAAGCTCAATACGGACCGCAGGAGTCTAAGTATACAGTGAGACTGACGTATAGAATTGGATCCACAAAACTGTTGAAACGCTAAAGCATTGCTTTTCGCGTAGTCACGCGCGTAAGCGCCTTAAAGTTGTCGGTCGCTCTCATGCGAATGACACGCACAAGTCTTGGCTCCTAGCGAAGGTTTAATATTATCGGCGAGGTTGCATCGCCGTCGTGAAAACGGCAAAACGTCAGAACGTCGGAAGGCTGTAATTGGTACCCTTCAGCGATAGAGCCCTTCCCGAGTAACTTATATTAATTAATTCCGTGTAATTAGTGGAGAGCTTTCGTGGGCCGTGCATAACGTTACCCTTGGACGATCTAGATAGGCGCAGACTCCGCAACGAGCGAGTTAACAATTTTTCCACGAGATCGAGCGTCGCACGACAAGGCGTCGCTGCCACGTAATCGTAATAGTTAGCGCGATAGGGATCCACTAATGACTGAAAAGTACACCCTCGTTAATAAATAGCAACGCGATCTTTTCGATCGGTCACCCTCACGACTCAACGTCCCCTGCTTCATTCTTTTCTGTATCCAGATTTTTGTGCAGTTATGCAATAGGTTATCGCACAGCTGGTACCGCCGATTAAACTGATCTGGGTCCGTTTACTTCCGTAGCTGCACCTCGTGCAATTCTGATGGAGGAAGATGCCCATGAGAAATTAGTTACCTCATGTGGCCAATTCGAAAGAACTTTCATTCAACTGGTACTTTCCGTGCTGACAAATTAAACAGGAAAGGGTCCTGGCGTTTAGTCGCAAACGAGTCGTGTGCCCGTCGCGACCATCCAGCCCCGAGGACTGGCTGAGCTCCGTGGGAGAAGAAAAAATAACAAGAGAGACGAAAGGGGAGTCGGTAAAAAAAGAAAAAGAAAGAATTAAAAACATGAAACAGTAGGTACGCTCTTTGGATTCGCCAGGGGAATCAGGGGGTTGCGAAAGTGATAAAAGGGTAACGTGGAAAGGGTTGCCGCTCGAATTTTATGAGTTCAATGTTGATCCCTATGTATATAGCTATGTACTGCATCAGCAAGTAAAAGGCCCTACCGAGAATCCAAGTATAAGGAGAGTCGCTCCTTACGGCAGTTAGCTGCTCTACCAGACGGCTGGCCTTTGAGGGGATGGTGGGAAGCCCAGCGTGCAACGCGCACAACCCCCTATCAGCGTCGCTGGTTCACGTGGAATAATTTCACTTTGCGCTGCCACGATAAGCCCGCGGGTGCATGTTACCCCTGCCTCGTATGATTGCGGGATCGCGTGATGTGCGACCTCCATCAACCCCTCCGCCACCGTCGCCACTACCGCAGTCTCTTTGCAACCTCAGAGACCACCTCGAAGAAAAAGATTCTTCGAGCGGCCGACACGAGGACCGATGGAATTTTTTCATTACTTGGGATATTATTGCCAAGTGGACATGCGTGAACTCCCAGCTGGCGACTGGCTGGACATTGTCGAAGGGGTGAAACTGCGGAAGTGGGAAGGAGGCGAAAGAGCAAAATAAAGAATGCCGGGTTTGAAACAAGAAGGCGGACAGCGAAGGTTGAGCCGTTGCCGATTGAATTTCTGATGGGATCGTCCGGCCTCTGTGTCGTTGATGCGAATCGAAACTGCTCGTGTCGTACTTTACGTGAGTTTGAACAGGGCTTATGGGGGTTGATGAGAATTTTCTCCATTATGCTTAGTTGCCACGTGCGTCCATGTGTTGATCTACGCTTATATCCATTTCTATCAGCTATCTTATCAATGCGGTACTCTGCTCCTGATCATATCGCACACTGGTCCACGCGCGTGCCGATCCTAGGGCTGTGCTGGCACGTGGGACATATTTTCTCCAAAATTAATGCCAAACCCTCGCGAGCTGGTTTACGATAGGAAGCGTAGAAATATCGGGGATATCGATAAATATTAGGTAATCGAGAGCCATAAACAGTCGACGGGTCAGGAAGGAATTGAGGATGCTCGGAAGATCCGAACTGTCGAGGAATGGCTGGATGATTTAACCGAGGGAAGGTGCGAGCTGGCTAGCTGGCTGAGCATGCTGAAAGTTGGCCCCTGGCCAGCAGATATTTTCGTACTCCTGACTCATAGTGCATGCACTGTGGCTGCCCATCAGCGCCGGACTACTTAAATCACTTCAGGGTTCCAGCAGCTGAATCTTCCACATACCAGATTCGCCGTGAAAAAGCATCAATGTGCACGAACGAGCTTTTCTCATAGTCGATTCCCCTACTTCCTCTCCATTGGCTCCATCCATCCCGGATTTTCTTTCCCTCGATTCACTTGATAGCCGAACCCATGAGTTGGCCACCCAGAGCCCTCCTCATCCACTTTGAGAACCTCGCGTCGAAAAACGTTCACACGGTCCCACCTGTGTTACGCGCTTTATTTATTTACCGCTGCGTCTCCCCCTGCCGCAACTCCGTGGAACCCTCTTGCGAATTAAAATATTGGCAGGAGCTTGAAATTTATGCGACAGTCTCCATTTCCGTCAGCAAGGAAACAGGGACGCTGCGAAGATCCTGCGGCAAGATGTTGAAGCAAATCTTCGAGAGCTTTCCGATTTCCCGTAATCAGGATAGCGAAGAGTGGAGGAACGGAAGGATAGCTATAGATATAGGGATTGATCATTTTGAACCACCTGAACCAAGAATGCTCGAAATGGGCTTCGGCCCCCCATTCCTTCTCCACGTTAAGAGTTTATCACGGCTATACGTTCTGATCCGGGATCCCTCTACACCCTCCTCCCTCCTCCCTCCTCGTCCCTCCTCCTCCAGTTCTTATCCTGCCAGTCTGTTAGATACCTCGATTTTATATCACCTATACATAAATGGTGTATCCCTCGCCGTCTCATCTACCCTCAGAACTAATATGGCTGATCTCAGAAATTCTCGAGGCTTCTAGAAGGCTCGTGGGCCGCAGTCAGATACCAGCTGTGATTCGCAACCCCCACGGTGCCTCTTTTGCCACGGCGAGTCACGCTCGTTCAAACTTTTCAGATAAATTCTTGTTTCTGTCGACCGGCGAGAGTAGATGGGAGGAGGTAGAGGAGAAGGGGGGTGGGTGGTATCCGGGCGTCCTGGCGTCCTGACGTCTTGACGTCCTGACGACTTCGAGGCCTCGCCGCTATCACGTTCAATAATTCAGTCGACGGCTCTGAAGGTGTAGGAGGGACGGAAAGAGTACCGTGAAAATCTCGTAGAGCGAAAAGGGGACTAAATCCAGGTGGAGACTCAAGTCGGATGTGAAGTAGAAGCCGAGGGGTCTAGTCAATTTTCCTGATACCCACGTGGGACGTGAATGCGTGCTCGTAAATAGATACAGGGTCAAAGATGTATCTATGTCTTGCAGGGAGATACGACTATAGTAAATCCTGAAAAGTGTCAGGAGACGGCTGGTGGATACGGGCTGGAAGAAGGTATTGGATGATCGCGGCCCTGGAGTCTTCCTCTGGAGCCAGGGGTATCCTACTGGAACATGTGTGCCATTGATACTGTATTGATGCTCACCACCTGGCCTCCACTCTTACTTCCCGTATATTTTTCCTCCTACGTAATATTCGCAAGATATCAGCGTTCTTATCTCGAGCCTGGTTTACCTACATCCATATTATTTGCACGATCCTCTGTAGTGTATATACATATGTATAATATTAGAGGAGGACGGCGCGCGGTTTAAAAATTTCAAGAATTTCGTGGTCTCACTCAGATTCTGTAATTTCTATCGGAACCCTGAGATGCAGGTAAGTTCGGGTGTAGGTACCAGGAGTGAAATTCGCGAAGGCGAAGACGAAAGGTCAGGGCTTAGGAAGCAGAAGTTAAGGGCTGAAGCCTAGTTAGAACTAAGTGGAGGTGTAAGAAAAAGCTCGCGAAAAATATTACGCGAAACTTGGATAGTTTGCAGAGTCGTTTGTTATACGTGAATGTGGATAGCGTTAAAGGGGTTGGAAGGTGTAAGAATGCGAGGGGTGGTAGGGGAGGGTGGTATAAAAGAATAGAGAAAAGGGGAGGGGGATAAAAATAGAAAAATGAGTAAAAGCGTTAACGCTACCAGCACCCACCTACGTTTCCTACAGCTCCTACGCTGTTCGTAAGCCAACGCTATTTATTTATTGGCTTCGTAACTTTTCTGTTTACACGAGCCGGGGCATCCCTCGCGGTGCATAGAAAGGATAGAGGCAGCCGAGAGACTTTTATCCCGAGAGACGTCTCGCATCCAGACGGCACACAGCGCCAGGAGGATCTTACCCGTGAAGCACAAAAGGGCCCAGCATCTTTCTCATCGGTCCGATCGCATCTGCTTTTTATCTCAGGACCTAATGATCTGCAAGGGTAAAAAAGGTCGAAATTCGACACACTTGGGGGTGTCTTAACCGCGGCAGGGGGTGGCTGTGAAGGGGAATGTAGAACGGAGAAGGAAAAGCGATGATCGACAGAACGATAAACCCTTCTGATAAAATCGCACGACACTCTGAAAGCTCGAGGAGCCAATCAGGCTTAAGAGCTGATAACGTTTGAGAATTTAATGATCCGGATGCGTAATCTACTTTCGACGGAGCATTCCCACTTGTCATCCGGAATTGCAACAGTGAGAAGTCTAGAGGCACTACCTACGGGATGAGTTCAGTCCTGGATGCTGAGGTTGTCCAAGTTATGACCTAATGTCCTTTATGTCACGTTTAATCTGGAAATGCAGCGCAGGGTTGCCTAGGGGGTCACCAGTCGAGCTACATCCTCTGGGCATCTCAAGATAGTGAAATCATCATGTTCTCATCTTAACCGGAAATGAGAATGCCTCCAGGTCTGAATCCACTTCCATCCTGAAATTCCGAGCGGTGACGATCCTTTTCCCAGTTTTTTCCTCCGCCTATTCGATTTGCCCAGACTGCCCCCTTGGCTTCTACGTATGGGAGTGTTCTCAGTTTAGCTCTTTAATGCAACTTCTTCTCGCAGCACTTTTACTGCGGGACGTAACTCGTCAGGGCGAAATCGTGACATATGTCGACGCCATTGACGATAAAAGTCAACAGGGCGAGCGTACAGAATTCATGAGCGTAGACACGCCATGCGAACTGGCGAACTGGCGAACCGGCGAACCAGCGCGCTGTTGCATGCGAACTTTTCGCATTATGTACTCGCACTTAGGTATTTATGATCGCCCGAACGATTCTCTTTCCATTCTGCCAGGTATATAGTTAGGGAGCGAAGGTGTATATCGATCCTACACGTGTGCATCTTGGTCACGTACTTAATAACCAGGTATTACTGACAAATGGCCGACTCGTAACAATTATTTCTTTCGATTTTACTATCAGTGAGTGAAAATCGATCGTTGATCGATGGATAAGTTCGCAATATATAAAAAAAAAGAAGAGACTGCCATCCACACAGAATTCACGATATAGCCCCCCTATAATCTACGCGGCTCTTTCGTTCGCAGCTTAGTGAGCTTTCGTCCATAAAACCAGGCGGCCGCTGGCCAATCCTCTGAACCCCCTGGGAACTGCGACCGGTTTAAAATTTTATACCTCAGCGTACCTTCATTCTCTCGCAATCCCACCGATCGGCTAAATGACTGGCAAACCAATCGATACGGGTAGTCCAGCCGAATCGAAGACTCGCTGCATAAACGCTTTACCATCGCAATATCGATCTTTATTGTTACTCTATCGGCTAGTACGGTTATTTAAACATTGCCGAGGGACCGAGCTTCCTGAAAATGCCATCGTATTCAGAAAGGCTCGGAAAAAATTGGCAATCGATACAGAATTAGTCGGGTCGAGTGAATAATTTTTTTGCAAGTAATACGACGGATCGATTCCTACGAAGAATTTTGAAGGACTTCTCAACGCACAAAGTAGCTCTAGAGGCAGCTGGCAATTTTAATATTTAACCGGAGACTCGACAATGCCAGGAATAGTTGACTTTTTTCAGAACATCCTCGTCGACGCGTCGGAAGGCAAATGAGCTTGCTTGCGACGAGCGTAGCTCTTTTTTCTTTCCTCGAGGGATCGTGCAGCCGATCGAATAATTCGATCATTCGATCACTTGGTCACTGACACGCTGGATCGATGCAGATCCGAATCGCTGGGGACGTTGTTGGAATCACCGAAAGGTAGAATCGTATAATGTAGCAACTGATGATGGTTGTTGGGCGGGTAGGGAGGAGGGTGCAGAATGCCAAATTAGACTCCCTAGTCCTCGTTCCATTCGCCCTACCAGACGGATCGACACAGGGAAGTAGTCAGCCAGCCGGTAGTTGGTAGCTGGTAGTCGCTAGTTGGTAGTCTCTCTCCCTGACAGCGTCTACGTCGGCAGCCTGGATAGAAGATTAGCCCGGCAGTCGGGCATTTTATGTGTCTGGCAAGCCGAAGGGCGTGTATCACAGGGGATTTCGAAGATTGGGTTGATGGGATCCGAGGAGACGGAGGCCAATGTCTCCCTGCCGATAAGACTACCGAGAAAATCCGGCCTCTTATATTCTCGACCATCCTCCCCCCTCTCCAGACAGCCCACCCGTCCCCCTCACCGTCGTCAACCCGTATAAAATATCCGATTCTCATACAAAATATCGGATCCCATCGAATCCTCTATTGTCAATGAAAATACTTTGTTTCATCATTGAACATGGAGGTCGTGGGGAACTTTTTACTTTAAACATTTATTCCGTACCTTCTGTAACGTTTTAATGTCGTGTGACATGGATACGTTGGGCGGAACTGGACGACGAGTAAAATCACAAGTATAGCTATGTTTATACATGTATGACCTATTTCGTCTAACTCCCACTTACCACGAAAGCTTGTACGCCTTTCCCGGCGAGGCAGAAGAGAAATGAAAAATTGCCAGGTAATGCGCGCGACAAAGCTATGGCTAAGTGGGGACCGTGAATAACCGACTAACGCGGCGAATGTGCGAGCGAAGAAGGAAGGTGTGTTCCCGGCGTAAAATGGCGTGATGCTATTTAGATAGGGATCGTACTCGTGGGGAGTTATCGGCCGGACATAATTGTAATCTGGATGCTCGATCGTAAACGGTAGAAAATGAGTAAAGCGCAGTGAAAAACAAATATAGGAAAGATACCAAAGAACGAGTGGACAAAGACAGACGGAAATAGAGGAATGTTTAAACTCGTTCCGTGTATTTCGCCATGATAATCCTGCAACGATGGTTTTCAAATATCGTAAAACGCTTCCGAACGACCATAGAGCAGTAACGTACGACAGCCGCAACCTGTGGCGCCACCCGACGGGCGTCCCACGTAACATGCTTTAATCCAGAACGTACATTAGTTTTGAGTTAAATTAATACACAGTGTGTCCCGCACGCGCGTTATATCCCCTAGTCCAGGAAACTGCCCGTGGTACAATGGCTGCTTGAGTTCTGAACTATCGTCGAGGTTATTCGACAGCCTCCGCAGCTTCGAATTATCGCTCACTCTACGCATGGCGAATGGACTGTAGAGTTCAGTCTGTAAGAGGTTATACGATCTACGCTAGAGTGTACACCGTATACGCTACCTAGGGTATATGCGTCTATGGTAAATCCAGTAGCCGTGTTAGATCTCGAATCTCGAGTCCAGGCGTTTTAAGGCGTTAAACGAATAACTGTCCCGGGATAATACAATTAAGCATTAAATTAAATGTAGCGCAGTGCCAGGCTGGATTAACCAGAACTTCGAGCGAACGAACCAGCTAGTGAATATGTGTATCGGACGGAGGTATCCCAGCTAACAGAGTCCGTATATCTACATGTGGTATCTATCATAGCGAATGACGTTTGAAAAAGCGTAAATCGAGGTTTTAATTACTTTTTCCATATCGATTGAATTTCACGTATCCGATCCCATAATATTTAATTATCGAAGCAGCAGATTGAAATCGGAAGAGAATTCGATCGTTTGACGATCTCTCTTTCAATTTGTATTATTAGCGAAATAAAAGGAAATAGCGTCGAGTGTGTATCGAGTATATCGCGTATATTGAGTGTATGAAATATATCGGGCGCTACATACGGTGTGTTAGAGAATTTACAATGAATGAGGTATAGAAGGGGAGAAACGAGCCAGAAAGTATCCGAACGAGAGCGGAGAATCTATAAAGTTTACTCTCGTCCAACTATATTTGCAAAAGCTGTGCTCGACACTCACGGGCGCCCGACTCCTTTCTCGGAGGGAGGAGGAGGAGGAGGAGGCCCCCCTCGACCAATCTTAAGAAAATAAATGAAGCGAGAAGAGAATAAAAAAGGAGTAGAAGGACGAGAGAACGAAAGGACTGCCCTGACATAACAGATCCTTGCGTATTTATCGGACCCACTGCTGGAATCTTTTTCTATTTCTATCTCCGTCTTACTCCGCCCTCCCTCTCTCCCTCTACCTATCTGTACGCTCTATTATTCCTTTTCACAGTTGATCCCGTTCGGCTGAGTGTAGAGCGACCACCTTATTCTCGTCTTTTTCGCAATTTCAAATATTCAGACTAGGACTCTATGCTTTGATCGTGGAGACTGTTTTTCTTTTTTTTATCATTTCAAAAGCTTTTTTGTACTTCTGCGTTAAAACTGATAACGCTACAAAACAGCGACATACAGTATCGAATGCTTGTCCTTTTTTCAGTCGCTCGTTGAGCACGTTCCTTAGATGGCAACTGGAGCATCGGCCGTGCACCAAGGTACAGTGTGACGCAATTTGAGGCGGCACGGATTGCTGTGCTTCTGCGACTAGACGCGAACAATTGACTAGGACCGTGGAGAACGGCGGAGCGCAAGCGAGTGGCAGGCAGGCAGGCAGGCAGGCAAGTAGGCAGACAAACAGACAAACAGACAGACAGACTGACTGACTGACTGCTAGTCCTAGAGCGAAGTCACGCACGTCGCTGCTTCGGGACAAAGGAGGCAAATTTCGCGAAGGGCAGTCACAGTCCGTTTGCCCGTGAATCGAAATCTCTCGCTCACTGAATTCTGATATGTTTGATGCTTCGAATAAGCTCTCTCTCTCTCTCTCTCTCTCTCTCTCTCTCTCTCTCTCTCTCTCTCTCTCTCTCTCCCTCTCTCTCTCTCTCTCTCTATGGCTGACAGAGGCTTTGCTATGGAAGCACTCGCAGATTATAGGATCCTCGTGTCCTTTTTCGTTGTGGCGAAAGAAAAGGCTATCTAAGAACCGTCGTTGATCTTTCTATGGAACAACGTGAGTTCAGCCAAGAGCTACGTATAAGTATACATATAGTGTTGGGGGTGGGGTATCTCGGTGAGGATACTCGAGAATTTGATAAGCAACCCGAAGGGACCAAAACTCCCCTGTTTTTCTCTCGGAGTGCATGGATAAGTTGGTTCGGGGAGAAAAGTTTTTTTTTAATTTCACCAAATCGAAAAGGATCCGCGTACGTGCTGAAGGATCGAGGGAAACTTTACGAGCAATTTTGAAAGTAGCGGCCAGCTCCTCCCGGCTCATCCCGGTTACACGGTTTGGCTACTCGAGCGGCCAAGAGGAGTCACGGACCGTTTTACATCCAACCATAACATATATTTTCAACGTAGACGTAAAACTGGAATTGCGATCGTTTCCTCTGGTAGCAACGAACCGGCAGAGGAAAGGGGTAGGCCCGGAGGGTAGAGCAACAGGGTAAAATGAAGGGAAAATGGAAAAAAAATATGTCGGAAGACTATTGGCCAAGTCTCGGGACAAGAATTTCGCAACTGGAATATCCCAGGTACTCGTACATATATATATATATATATATATATATATATATATATATATTGTGTCATTTGACGTTTTCCAGTGCTGCACTCCCGAACCGTCGAGCTTCGAGCACTGACTCGTTGCAGCCTCCTGGCTGCGGCAAGGATGGCCAGTGAACCTCGTGAAAGATTCAGAAGATTCGAACGAGCGTGGGAGCATCAAGGGGCCTTGGGAATTATTCAAGCGTGACGTAGGATGGAAGTAAAGTAATGCGGGAAATGCGCGGAAAACTAGAGGCGATCCTGGCTAATGGAGAAACGAGGTGCAATTGCAGCATGCAGCGCAAACTGCAATGGCCATCCGACAATGCACCGACCATTTCAACCTTCTTATCCATAAGCGTGAATTCAGTTCACTTTCCTAAACACTACCGCTTTCCCGGATAAGTCAGTCGAATTATTCGCTCGAGTGCTGATTGTTTTTTGTTCCTCAAAACTCGAGAAAACAAAGTTATGAGACTCGTGCCTCGACTCGCTCTTCCGAGTCAGGATGGATTTCGAGTTTTCATATATCTATAGAAGCACCACTGTAACTACCTGAAACTATAACCTCGTAGGGTGTTGCGAAACTTACCTGCAGCAATATCGGGTGTGTGACTTTCTATAGGGCGGACTTGAAGAACGAAACAAAAAAAATCTCACGAAATTCAAGTGCAGTATGAAAATATTTCCAACTAAACTGTCCCTGATCCCCCCCCCCCCCACTCTTACCTCCTCATATCCCGCACTTCCAAGCACTTCTTTACCTTTTCCACTTTCTTCCCCACAGGGAATTGTTCCTTCAGAGAGAAATCCAAAAATTGAAACTTTCCTTGAAAATTCCACTTGGCACCAAAGTCCACTTTCTATAATTGCATCTGAACGATGTCTACTAAGGTCAATGTATATAATGGATATTGGACTGATACTCGTAGCACAGTGGCCATAAGACGAGCCTGCAATTGCAAAAGCAAATAGCCATTGCAATTCCTATGTTTTTATGTAGCAGCAGCAGTACAGACTCGTATGCCAATCACGTAGGTAAGTACGTCTGCCTTGTACAGCACCCTGTGTGCCTAGTTTGGCTCTTGGGGTAGGTCTGGGCTTTGGCAGGTAAACGCGCGCAGCTTTCTTCATGCGTCTCCATTCCTAATTGTATGTAATTTCGTTTAGCACCGGCGTTTTGAACGAAATTTCATTCAGCGTACTGTGTCAGATTCAGCGCCGAAACCTCATAGAAGAATATTTAAACGATAATTATACGGCCATAAACGTCATTGAACTCGATACGCCAATATCCATTTCTACTTCCGTACTAATTTAGTACGTCTTTTTTGACTAAGAAAAGAATCGCGACGCGAAAAGAAACGTCTAACGAGTGTACGGAGATCGTGTTAATTGCGTCTATCTACGATGTACAGCCTAGTGGAGCACACGAGTGAATAGTAGCAATGATTATCTGAAATAGTAAAAGGAGGACTGGTAAACACCGTACGGAATAGAGTCCCGTTACTACTGGCAATTCCGTAGTAAGTAAAAGTATATCCAGTGCGGCGAAAGAAAGGTCATAAATCTATAGGAGGAAAGTGGCCGAGCGACCGAGCGTCTAAAATGCATTAACCAGGCAGGCAGACAAGCGGGGAGGCAAGTAAGCAGGGTCTGTTAGGTAAAACGTGGGGGAGAAAGAGGGGGGGGGAGCGGGAGGTAAAGTGGGCCAGGGTGGTTCGCATATAGGGAGTATTCGCGAAATAGGCAAGATGGTGGGAGAGATGGTTAGTGGCGTGTGGTTGTGCTGAATATATTTACTGGCTGCGGGAATTCCGCATAAATTCTGACCTACATGTGTAAAACTCGAGCACTCAACCTCCGACGCCTTGGTCCTGGTCCCGTGTTCCGGCCTCGGGCAACCATCCTCTGTTAACATAACCTCTGGCAGCCCTAACAGCCCTCGAACCGTAACAGTACGAACGAACCAACCCCGCTATACATATATGTAGAAGCGAAGCCGAGCTGTGTCTCTCTCGACTCTCCTTATAAGTCCTGGAATATCTCTATTTGGCCTCTCTCTCTCTCTCTCTCTCTCGCTCTATAAGTACGCGGCAAACGATAGAGTGCACTGCGAGAATCCTACAAGTGCAGTGTATCCTCGGACACTTTGCTGCATTCGATCCACCAGTAATTAATGTTTCGACCACGTTGCATTAACGAATCCCTCGGGACGATTGCGAAATTTGAAATTCACGCCGTTCCAGAGCCAAGGAGCCGGGACAACTGTCCGATGCAGAGACCCCCAGCGGATAGCGGATGCACGCAGTGCAGTTGTTAGGCAGGATCCTTTATCCGTGGAAAAGAGCCATATCGAGCATCTCTTGGTATTCCTATGGTCATTTCACCCTCCAACCTCCCTCCCCCCTTTTTCATAGAACCGAAGGATGCACTTCCGTTCCACCACTTCCCTTGTTCGCTTAAACGCATATTGCACTGTTTTCCTTCTCTTTAGCTCACGTGCGCACAGCATCCCCCTTCAAACTTGAGAGACCCTTGCACCTATCAGGGTCTGCACGCCGGAGGTACCGTTAAGCTCAACTATTTATCAGACAACCTAATTAAGAGTTCGTTCGGGATGGTTAAGAATTAATGAAACTGACGCGAGACACTCGGCGTTCCGTTCTGGCGTGGTTGCCGACACCGGGCGTCGCGTTGACATTAAACTTCCAGAGGGTAGTGGCGTCGCCCGAGATCAACGCCGTCAAGGGCAATATGATACCTGAAGGTCTTTCTCCAGGGACGAGTCGTTCGTTCCCTTGTAGCTTTCACTCTTGGGATGGCGTCAAGGTTGAGTTTAATGGTTGTTTCAGTGTATCCGAACCTAAGACTTTCGACCTTCACCCTTATACGTCTTTTTTCCCAAACTGAAAAAAAAAAGGAAAATCGAACGACTATCGCGTGCTAACGCCCTATACTAGACTGATGACTTTCACTCAACCAGTAGTTATTCTGTTTTGTCTATATTTTTCACTCTTCACGTGCCTCCCATATCAGAATCGATTACTTCACATTTGAATATACCGCATGACCCCAGTTATTCGTCGTTTCGTTCGACCGAAGCTGTTGAAATTTTTCTATCAATTTTAGTATTCGGACCAAATGAAAATAGGAATTGAGGTGAATCGATTGGTCGATCGGTACGACGCTGTCGATACGAAAGCCTCGTATCGGCGACGAAGCGTCCACTTAGCAAAAGTGCTAAAGATGATTTTAACGTTTCCCTCCCCGCAAGTCGGCGAACGCTGCATCGCCCATCCAAAGCGCGAAGTGCAAGAGTGCAGGAGAAAGAGGTAGGGCAGTTTAGTCGAATCGAATCCGACCTACGTACACGAGAAGGTGCAGTTTGTTTTGTTAGTCGTACGCGAATGGCTTGGAAAATCCATGAGCGATACGTGCTTCCGGAGTAAAACATCGTGGAATTCCAGGTCTGAAGTGCATTACCTTAGAAACAGGTCAACCATCGAGCGTTTTATGCCCCCGACCTCTTGTACCAGCACCGCGATAGTTTCCAACACGTTCCTTTACCGAGTATTTTCAGAATCGTCTTTCCTCCTGAAATTCCTTTCCTGGTCCGGTTCTAAAAACGACGCTGGATCCTGGACCGAGTGAGGTTCGCATTTAGCGAAGGATCCATAGAGGTCCGGCACTCGGACCTCGAAAAGTGGACCATCCAGGAGCCAGGCTCCCGATGGCCTTTCATCCCTTATTCCAGAATTGCTCAGACAAATTGATATAGATCGTCGAGCAAAGTGCCAACCTCCTCCCTTGGCATTGCCGGCGATACTGAAATTGCTCCGGCATTCGTACCAACCGTAGACGGCGAATCATAGCTCCGAAGTGGCTACTCTTTTTTACCCCTTGGGTCCCGGGGCTCTTGTCGCTCGATATTTTTCTATTTATGGCGGACCCGCGCCTGCGGCTGTGCGTCTGGTGCAAGGTGTGCATACATCGTCCATTTCATCGTGTCCCTCCTCGACCTAAAGAATTCTCCATTAGCGCGGCTCCGGACTCCGATCCTCTTCACGGCCATAGAGAATTGCCTTCGATGTTCCACTTTCCTGTCTTCGGGACCGTGGCAAATGCATCCCCTGGAGATCCTCGTTATTTTGGTACCGAGAATTTTTCCTGAGAATCGCTAAAAGGGGTGAAAGAGAGAAAGGATGCACTTTCCGAGAGGAGTCTTATTCGATTTTACGTTAAAGTCCAGAGGCAGGGACGAGAGGGGGTTGCGCTGGTGCTGCGAAACCTACTGGGAGAAACCTGGTAAACTCGTGGGAACCAGCTGAGTGTAGAGGTGTGACTGTGAGTACCAAGTGCCGAGTGAAGATTTCCTTTAGAGGTTTCGGAGCTAGTCCTACAGTCTGACCCACTTTTCAATTGCTAGTGAATTTCGCCCGAGTGCGCCAATATATCGAGTTATACCTGTGCTGCCTATATATATATGTACATTTATATACATGTAATCTCACACGTTATAGAGCGACGCATTAGTTTTTTTCTCGTGTAAAACCGACTTCGACCGTCCCCATGGGCTGCCGCTATTATATTGGCTTAGATACACATGTAGGCATTTAGGTTGCTCGTGGCTATTCTCCGCTATCTATACTGGGTGCAAGCTAACACGGCTACTAAGCACCTAGATACCGGATACCAGATACTAGATTAGAATACAGAGGCTGAGGGTATATTATCACGAGTATGATTATTATTGATTTCACACTCTTATAACGTACGCGCGTCTGTCGCGAGCTGGTAGAATTAATACGAGTAAAACACGCTAGGCAATGTTTCAAAGGCCTAACAGCCGGTTGTCAAAATGCGAGGCTGCATATCAGCCGAACGCTTGGATAGTACAAATGGCAATTTAATTTATTGGGCTAACAACCCCCTGCCGATGTTTTTGCGACTGGACAGTGGGGGGACATTTTCCAATTTGCAGTCCGCGCCAATTATACCATCGCGTGGGAAAAGCATCGAGCTTGGGGATGACCTTTTTTTTTGAACGACTATTTTTTGCATCCAATCCGATGGTGAATGATCTCATGCCGATCGGCTTGCTCATCCAGTTGTCGCGATCGAGTCTCGTCGCCCTATCACAGTGATACCCCACGAGGATATTTTCATGGAAATTGGGAAGTTCCAACTGCACTACGTGTAAGTACGGTACTACCACAGGCGCATTTCAATATCGAATATCGATTCTCAACAATTTTCAATACTCTGTTTCAACATCGTCTGCAGTTGGCACTGCTGACTGACTTTGCACCAGGACATCTCGCCCCGAGGGAGATCCCTTGGACTATGATTTTCAATCGGATTTTAAATATTGTACCCAAAATTTGTATAGCACAGCGAAGAAAGTGTATTACGATATTTTTCTTGAAGAGGATAAAGTGAAAAATTATTTGTTAAATGAAGGAAACAGGGTGGAAAAAGGATCATAACAAGTCTGACTTGTCTCTGGTCGTATCCACTGCGGATGAGCAGGTCAAACTGCAAGTGGAAAGGGGAACAGGGACGTTGAGAACAGTTGGTACCAGATGGAGGAAGCAGAATCCAGATGCAGTCTTCTGGGTAAGGGTGAGTCTGGAACCAAAGAGCATCGCAAGGAACGGAGGAAAACGAGGTGAATGGATGTAAGGGAGGAAGTAAGAAGCACCGATTGACATTCCAGGAAGACGTTGCTCACGGGTTTCCGGGGTTAGAATAACGTTCCGAGGATTTCAAGTATTTACTTCACAGCCGGCTAAATCCTGGATGTGCTCGATGGGGCCTGGAAGCGAGGAGAATGAAGCGAAAAGAAGAGCACGGAGGTAAAGAAGGTAAAGACAAAGGTAAAGAAAGGAGACGCGCGAGCCAAGAAGAGGGATGCGTGCTAGGTTTATGAAAGAAGTCGGAAAATTCTTTAAATTCGGTCGAGCGAAAATTTTTAGACCTTGCTAAGGGATGAAGAAGAAACGAAGACGATCCTATCGGGTAGAGATGGCTATGAGCTTTGCCAATTTTTCGTCAGACTGCCGTAGACTCGCTATTCGCGTTATTTCGAGAAATTTTTATTTTTCGACATCTTAAGGGCACGAAGAAAAAAAAATTCACTGAAAAGCAGCATGAGCCTCGCCGATCCACCCCTCGGCGAGAAAGTGCTCGGATCGATTACTAAGGGATATTCGAACCTGGGGTGAAGTGCAGCCAGGGTAGAAACGGCGATTGGTTCGATGCTCCCTTTGTCCTTAATTGGGGACGGTAAGGGTAAGAAGGAAAAAAATGCATTACACATTATACACCCCCTCTTCATCCCCTCTTCCCAACCCTATTGCCTACCTTTTGCTTCCGCGTCTTCCCTTTCATTGAATCCCCTCTTTTGTTTCTCACTTCTGCCGCTTTTCTTACTCCTTCCTCCTCTTTCTCCGAAGAGAACGGAGCAAGCTCATGCGCCTCCCTTGAGTCTCCCATTTTTCGTATTTCCTTCTTGCGCACGTATTGTTTGTTTATAAAATTATCCACGACCCAATTGGCTCGACTGGCTGGTAGCTGGCGGCTGGTGGTTCTGGCATTGCGGTGTAATTCCCTGGCAGCCGCAGCAAGTCGCAGGCGAAATTCGCGATCGTCCCAAGAAAACAGGAAGAGGAAGAGGAAGCGAAGAAACAGGACGGCAGCGCCAGGAGCCAATAATTCGAGCTAGCGCGGCCGCCGGCGAGAGTCTAAGAAATCGAAAAGGACGAAAGTCCGAGGGCCTAGAGAAGAAAAAAGTGTTGAAGAGAAATCGAGAAAATTCATTGGTTCCCGCTGGTAGTGTAGAGACCGTATTTCTCCATAGCTATATAGAGCGCAGCATATTCCACGAGATATAACAATGGGTGGGCGTTTACATTTTGCGACTGGGTTCAAACTCCGGATCCCCCTGCTGCGTCTCGGCTTTTCTATGGAATAAATGTCCTCTTCCTCCGGTATACATTAAAGCACACGTTCGCGACAGAACTCGATGTGAACTGTGCTTCACGTCACGGAACAAACCACATAAAGGAAATTCGATTATTGGCTGCTCATTTGCTATGCTCAGCTGAGCCGAGTTTCTAACTCTATTATAACACACTCGATACGTCTGGAAGGGAATTTTTATAAAATATCCCATAGAACCACGTGGTCTAACAGACGTAAAAGGGGTAAAGCGTAGAGATACGAACATGTCGATACGTCGATATGTGAATACGTGAAGATGCGAGGTAGGAAGGGTGAACCGTGAGGTATACGCGGAAAGACCGACAAGTAAGTGGAACTGTACTGGAAGCAGAAATACTATAATATTTGAACGATCGATAAGATGATTTGAAACCTCGCGAAGGGGTTACGTGGACGGGCGGACGTTACTTCACAACAGTCTCTCCCAGCCTGTATACAACGACAAGATAAAGGCCCCTTTCCATGAGTAACGGCGAGCCGGAGCGAAACCACGTAGAACAGCTCACGCGGACCTTAGAATCCGAACCCAGTCGCGATTAAAGTAACGGCAGTATTTTTTAATTTTCCTAATGCATCCTGATCTTCCTCCCGGAAGACACGTGTGGCCGATCGTTCAAAGAGACTCAAGCTGCAGAAAACTGGTAAGACGCCGGAATACCGGAGCGAGTCGAAGAACCGGGTTTGCGATTCAGAGCGAATCTCGAAGGGGTTCCCCGGTGAATGAGTTTGACTCATTAGTCAATTTCGTAAATCTGCCCTGGCTGGGGCTTGTCGCTGGCACGTGTTCCCAAGGTGCAAGTACCAGGACAAAAACAATTAACTCCTGGTCACCGCGAGATCGAGGGTGAAAGATACGAGCAGCACGAAGGGGATGAACGATTTTACGTCGTTAATCTCTCGAAAAGTTGGCATTGTTCGCGAGCTCAGCATCAAGCATGTAAGGGGAATTGACGTTTCGCTAATTTAACCCGAAGGATGTGTGTGGAGGCGACGAATGGCCCATCCAACTAGGGAGCGCTGGTCAAAGTAGAGCAGAGAAGTGGGCTGCACTCGGCTAGTGGATGAGGAGGAACTAAGGTGGAACGAAGGGAAGTTTGATAGTCTTCCGAGGAACTCCAGGCTATTCTCCAATGGACGAAGGAACAAAACAACTATTTCGATTCTAAATGCACCGCAAAACCGCTAACGCCAAACCATCCCACTGAGCGCTCGCTAATGTCGACCCGGGCATCTCGGGCAAACCACCCCCACTCCTGCCCCCCCCCCCCCTTAATCCACACCCGGACGGCCGGCCGCTCGTTCACCGGAAATGAGGGCCGGTTAGCACATTAATATTATAAATATAGCTACGGCCCTGCCCGAGCGAACACGGAACCCCAACAGATTCATAGTCGACGGGGTGCGCTTCGCAATTGCAGATATTTCATTGTTACGCCTCGAGCCATAACCCCTGGCGCGTACGAGCCGTAACTGTTTGACTTGTCACCCCCCTCCCGCCCCTTTGCTCCCACCAGCTACCCTGCTATCCTCCAACTTTATCGTCTTCCTCTTCTTCTTTGCTCCTGTTTGCTCGGATGTCCAGTATTTTCCACTTTCCCAGTTCCTTCGGAATCTTTATAAACGTATGCGTGAACTACGTGATCGACCAGAGCAGCGAGCTGATATCCTCTATTTTACGTCCTTTGACAAGGTCCGCCTTGTTCACCTCGGAACGACCCAGTTCCTGACTAACTGAGCTTGCGAATAATTCGCTACGGGCGCGACAGCCGAGACTCCAACGTTCTGCAGCCACTGCCCCGTGTAACGGGATGCTGCCGATTAAGCATAATAATTAATAATCCTATTCGGACATGATAGCCAACCTTAGCGTGGTGGACCTGCTAGTGGATGCATTCAGATACAGCCGGTGAGTTGAACATTGGATGAAGCTACCCTTGTCGAGCGATTAAATTTAGTCTGACTCTTGCATTTTGTGCACGGAGAGAATTTTCTGATAATGATTCTCATATTAAGCATAGTAAAAGAGACTTTTTCCCGAGAATGCGCGTCTGAGCAATAAATATATCTATTATAAATATCCTAACATCAGCTTTAAAGGTACAACAGTAACTGCTATGCGTATGAGAAATGTAATTCGTAATTTTCAATATACGAAACGATTAGGCGTAATTTGTTAGTTTTGCATGCATAGCATGGAAAACCCAAAAGGGTAGTTTTTTTGGCAATATTGATATCGCGCTCTTGTATTCGGCCTCGCGACTTCGTTATAAGTGACTTTTTCAAGGATACCAGATCGTCCCAGATACCGAAGGGACGATATAGCATCTCTCGTACGATAAGCGAGAAGACCATCTACCCCCGGGAGCTACGATTAATCATTGAGCTTCGACAAAGTGGCAAATAAATGCAAGAAAAAGAGGCTGAGCTTCATCGTGAAGCTAGAGGGGATCGAGATGCATCTTTGTCCCTTCATCTACTCATCCAGCCAGTCACGGGATCCCTGCAACGGCTTTTCCTTCTCTTCCATTTTCTTCTTTCACTTCATCTTCTCCTTCTTCGCCATTCTCCCTCCTTTCCTCGCTCTTCTCCCTTTGCTGGTGGTAAGAGCACCCAAGAAAAAGCCACCGTCCTCATAACCATTGCGCAAGTTTTGCTCGCTTTACCGCGCTTAATGGATTTCTTTAAGCCGCCGCAATCTGCCTACCTGCGTGAGCTCGGATCGTTTTTGCCAGGTTTAGCTGCTTGGCAAATAATATCTGCGAAAAGCAAATTCCCAGCGAAATATTATAGCCAGGAAGTTTGAGAAGAAGAGGTAGGGGGGAGGGGAAGGAACGTAGGGGAGGAAGTAAAGAGAGTTTGAAAATTTCAGGAGAATAGTGCGAGCTGTCGTGTAAAGGAGAAGATCGAATAAACTTGTCAAAGGGGAAAAAAAAAAGAAAAAGTTAGAGGGTGGTTCTTCCGTTCGAAGGTGAATTCAAGAGCGTTTCGGGTGAAATTACGTAATCATCTAAATTAATGTTACCTCGGTATAACGCAAATCTGAGGAAATAAATGATAACGTCAATTTCGACATTAATTTTTTTTCCGTCAAATGCGATCCTACTGGGAAATGAATTCTCTCTTTTTTTTTGCAGCCTCCTATAAATTAACTATTCGCTAGCCGCGGTAGAATTTTTTTACACAATTTTACGACGCGTCTACGTATTTCCATACGCGCTCACGTACGTACGAGGATCGGTAGCCGAGAATAAAACAAGCTGAGGAGATAACCGCGAGATAGACAGGATAAGCGAAAACGGGTGAGATTTTACGTAAAAGCCGGGAAATCGCTTTCGGTCGAGTTTCGACGAGAGCGACGAGCGATAGTGTGCGCGTCCTTCGCGACTGAAATATGCGAGGTATCGTAAAGTGGGAACATCTCTGTCATTTTGAAATTTGCATTGAAGAAGGGTGAGCGAGAGGAGGAGGAGAGGTGAGGGAGGGGGTGCGCGCACTCGTTCGTCTGGGTTAAAAAAATCTTGTTTTCCCTGCGAATCTCTCTACTAGCAAGTAACGCGCACGTACGTCGATAGTCACGTAGGAATATTGGAAATACATTTTACGAGCTTTCGAGTTATACGTATTTCCTGAAAATAACGATCATTTTGCATCTGCCGTATACACCTGCACGTCTCCTCTAATTAGAGAAGTTTTCAGGACGCACGATGCAGAATCTGGCTTTGCGAATGTAATGACTCCCAGTACAATGAATCGGATGGTAACAGGAAATGCGCCACTTGACAAACCGACTAATTATACCGTTAGCGTTGGTTGGTCCAATTCAGAATCTTTTTGAAGGGACGAAAAAAGAAAAAACAGGGAATAAAATATAACAAAAGCAAAGACGCGTCCTCGAAGCGGAAACACTGAATCGGCCATTAGGAGACTTCGCGCTCGGACGTCACGGGACGAGAAAGACCAATGAGAATTTATCGGCCAAAAGCACAAGATTTGTTTTTACCTTATTAAAGACAAGCTCGATCTTTCTTTCTCCGCGGCCCTGACAGTGGCTACCAACCCTCGTCGTGGCGTTACTTCCGGCGGCGACCCGACGACCCGACAGTCCAACCCGATCTTCGCGAGACAACCTTATCGCTGATCCAATCTTAGGTCCGTTGTCGATGAGGAAGACGCAACGCGACGTACGGTAATTGGACCTGCTGAAGGAGAATCCACGAGATGGGAATATTCAGTAGGACGTCGAGTTTGCACGTGAGACGCTATGTGCGCAGCAGTGGCGGCGACTGGTTCGTCGAGAGTGTCTTGGCTTTTAGCCTCGGGCGAAATTACGGGCTTCCGGTAAAGGTGCTTTTGTGCACCACTAAAACAAAGTAGCTACTACCAGTTCCAAGAAGAGGTTCTGTTCGAGGACTCTTACGAATAGGTACATGGTCCAGTGTACTGTACTACATTGGAAAAAAAAAAATTATGCCTGACTCGAGGAAGGAAACGACCTCGTGCGCAGTTTCACGTAATTACGTGAGGAATAATAGGTAATGGAAGACGGGGTTCAGGAGTGACGTTAGGAGATAGGGTATGGAGTATAACAGTGCGCAGTACGTACGCGATAAAGATAAGACGCGTGCGTTATTGGGAAAACGATGGCCGAGCTGCGATCTGGTGCAGGATATGTCAATTCTCCGAAGGCAAAACGAGCGCGGAGCCCTGGCCGATTTACGAAGGGTGATTGGGGCTTTGAAAATTGCTCGGTCAATTATACGTACTGGATTTACAGGAAGACCAGTCGGGGCTCTCGGTCTTACCGAGAAGTCCTAACCGGCTGGACGCTCGGCTGAACATTTTTCCAGACGCGGGGGAACTTTACGTGGAGAAATTTTTAATGCGGCTGCCAATCGACCGTCCACCGTGTAACACCGGCTGTTCATTGGGGACTGGATTGGAACTGAATAAAACTCGAGGAGAGTTGATAATGCTGGCTACGTGGTTCCGCATCGCCACGTGGTCCACGGAGTCAGAGAGATAGAGTGTTCTCGAGGAGCGGCGTTCTTCTAAAGGATTTCTGGCGGCGGAGGGGGTGGAGGGGTGGACCCCCCCCCCCCCGGGTGATACGCGCAAGCGCCCTTTGTCGTACCCTCGAGACGTTTCCTCGCTCCAGAATTTCTGCAAACCAGCTTAACTCCATAGGGACTTATATAGTTTCCCACGTTTTCTTTTGTTGCCTTCTACCCTCGACTATTCTGACCCTCTTCAAAGTTCAGCTGGTTTCTCTGTAATTAGTATGTAAAACCTCGAGCAGCGGATACGTCTGGTTTAAATGAACTCGACGCTTATGATTCGTTCGTGCGAGTCGCACAGTGTCATTGAGCGCGCGTGGTCGGAGAAAGAAAGAGAGAGAGAGAGAGAGAGAGAGAGAGAGAGAGAGCGATAGACCAGCGGCAGAAGAGGGATGGAGAGAGGGAGAGAGGGAGGGACGATTTGGAAAAACATAGCGAAACGTAACTCCGAATGTCGCCTATTCGAGTAAATAAATTAATAAATGCGCTCGTGGCGCACCCTGGATTAATGAGAACATTTAGAACGGAGAACCGCGTGTCGTTTCGACTCCGAAAATGAGTTAGGGTCGACACGCAGGGCTGGTTTACCTCAGAATAAGGGTAGGTGGTTATCCTTCGTAAATTCCCGGACAAATTTTTGGTGAATTCACAAACGTAACTTCCTCTCTGTACTACCGAGTGCTCGAGGCGTCGTTCGATTGTTCGCATGGATCGACTTGCAGATGCGCCTTTACAGGTAAGCAAATAAAAGTGAAATTAGGCTTGAATTATTGGTATGTACTAATTAGAGCTTCTTCGCGATCGATCGAAAGTATTTGCGAACGTAGATGTACAAGTCGGCTGCGATGACCGTGGGCTGTAAAAAGTCAAAATGGCTGCTAGCACATTTCCGGTTTGGGAAATTCGCATACTTTTCAAGTGCCGCCGATTGCGCATTTAACTGTGCAACAATTGGAAAAACAAAGTTCTAATGAAATTTCCTCCGAAGGTCCTATTGATAATAATTTCAAGGAAGGGCGGGGGGGGGGGGGGAGTCTATCAGTAACGACGTTGCGGCGAATCTTCGTCCTTGGTTCACAGGATTTTCCTGTTTCTTCGTCCGTCTGTCCTCCATGCGTTTCCTGCCGCAGATTGGCGATGTGCCAACTGTATTTAATTTTCATTTTCTTCTTCTTTTTTTCTTCCCTCCCTTCTCACTCTTTCTTCTCATTCTTATTTCCAACCTCGAGTTCGATTTTATTTTCCTGTCGTTCGGAGATATCTTTTATTTTTCTTCCTTGCGTGTTTAAACTCAGATTACGCTAATTTCACGACCGCACCTGCAATCTAGCACTGCGCCAACACGCAACGACGATTCGCACGGAATTCATTCGTTTCTCCTTCATCATGCAATTTTTCGCCGGAGCCGCTCGACACTTTTCTCTCTTTCCCTGTACCATCTCTATAAATACCACAGGAACTACCAGCAACCATCTCGACTACATAGACACTGAACTCGACCGTGATTGATTGAAAAATTTCTACACAATCCTATACCCATTTCTTCGCCTCTTATCTAATGAGAAATATTTTTCTCTAATCATCTATGACTACATCTTTCTTCTCCTTCGTTGATCCCTACTCTCTCTCTCTCTCTCTCTCTCTCTCTCTCTCTCTCTCTCTCTCTCTCTCTCTCTCTCTCTCTCTCTCTCTCTCTCTGCCAGGAATCTCGAGAGTAATCCATCCGTAATCAGGGCCAAGCCATGGGACCTAGCTGCACCTCGGTCTGCCTAGCTGCACCAAGCTCATGCTGCCAAGTGGTTTAAGAGAGTAGAACGGGTTAAGCAAATTCAATTAGTCGCACAATACCGCGAGGTACCTGTTGAGTCGTAGACACAATCCTATCTATTTGTCAAGTTAAAATGACCATTCCACCATCAAAGTTAATACTTAAACGTATCAATTGTCTATATCGGTGGATGTTTCCATTATCTGATAATCACTCACCAGTTAATCCCAGAAGCAGGCAGATTATATCGCGACGTTTGTCGTTTCCTCCATTCGCCATTCTCGTACCTCCTCCCACCGCGGAGACCATTTAAACAGATTTACCCAATTTCGTTCACCTGTTCACTATAGTTCACAGCAGCAAGTAAATCGCAGACAATTATTCTCTTTTTCAATATATCCTTATTCCACACCTTTAATTTATTCGCACATTACGTCAAATGATATTTCAAACACTTCAAAAGTCTCTTACGTGAAACATGCAAATTTTCAATGAGCAAACTGGATAAAGCCGATCTCCCCCTGTGTAACTGCCTTTACAGCGTTTACATTAAAGATCACGTTCACCGATAGGTCGCTGCGTGCACAGGAACACGTGCGTCCGCGTGCGTAACAGACGGAGACAGAAGCGCGCAAAGAGCAACGAAGAAGGACGGAGAGCGAAGAAAGACTCGCTTCACGCAGGAAAATTCCAAGGAGGCTAAGCTAAGGTATAAGGGGAACTGGTAGAGGGAGAAAGTTTTGACCGACAGAGAAATCTCAATATCCGTCGAGAGCACTTGATTCGCGTTCGGACGACCGATTACGATTACCAAGTGTTTTGGAAATATTTGGAAAGCGAACCGAGCCGAATTCCACCGAAATAACACGATGACATTGTCCCGAGTCTCCTTGGCTTTAACAGTCCCGAAACTGGACACGCACTCACAACAAATCTTTTCGCTCGATTGCTTATCGCAGTCGCTTCGTGCTTTATCTTGGCTTGACGTTTATTATATACAGTGATTTAATAATCGGTTATTCCACTATGTAAATCAATTGAGTCCAAGTACGGAGCACGAACGCGCACAAAACTCAAATTTTATATACTCTCTGAGTAAACTCCTTTAGAATTTCCGTTTTTCTCATAGTCTTTAGGCTCTTAATCGACTCCGTGTTTATTTATCTTTTTTTGCCTCGCTTAAACCAGACTTTCGAAGATTTCGCGTGTCTCTTGCTGGAAGTGAAGACTGTTTTTTTTTTGCAGACCAGTCCCTTCCCTCTAGGAAACTGTCGCCGGACGCATCCTTCCTTCTCTCTCTCTCTCTCTCTCTCTCTCTCTCGATCTCTCGATCTCTTTTATTATTATTATTATTTTTGTTGTTGTTGTTGTTGTTATTATTATTTATCCTCGACGCTCTTCGGGATTGTCAAAGTTCCCGGATTGGCATTCCTCGCTGAAGAAGATAGTCGAGGCGGCGCGAGCACTTCGATAGTCAGCGGTTAAGTGCGACGCCGAAGCGTCGGCATGGATATCCCAGCACGGGCGTACTCCGTGCGTCGGCGTCTCGACGGGGCGCATGCTTCCTCCTCCTGCGGGTAAACTGGCATGGCTGTACCTGCCAGTTTATTCTTCGCGGTTCTCCCGTCCCACGCGTGGCAGGTGTACTCGATCTTGACTGCTATTTTGCTTCCAAGGGTGATTATTCGATTCGATGCCTCCGCTCGTCGTTAGCTCTCTCCCTCTCTCCCCTCTCTCTCTCCTCTCCCCCCCCCCCCCCCCCCTCCATTGATGTGCTACCAAGATCGGACTAAAGATTCGTTCACGGTACAAAGCTGTCGAACCGCGGCTAAGTTCATACGGCTATCACGGTACCTGGCGTCATATCGATATAACCTATGACCAGTATACAACAATCGATTTAGCCGCAGCAAGTACAAATAGAGCCAGTACCAATCGATACGAAACGCTTTGATCCTCTGGTTTGATCGTATTGAAACTTCTCAGATGCACATCCCTCTGCCCCACACTCTTTGTCTGACCTTCAAGAATGATGCGTGGGGGATGAATGTCATGTAGGTTTTACACGTACGGTACCCACTAACGAAGCGAAGGCTATATCGGATCAATGTCGAGTCTATAGGTTCGCGGCGCTGATCGAACGAGTTCATGTCGAAGGCTATATGGTTTATTGGATGAAACAATGAACCACCTCAGTCCTGACTTCGTGTATCGGTTTTCTTGACGCAATGTTTCGCGTGGCCCATTAATACAGCTGCTGGTCGACGTGAAATACAACGGTACATTCCGGTCTGACATTTGACCCTCCTACGTCAGCTCGTACTATTTCCATGCACCTTGATCGTGGGGACCCGTTTCGATCGTTCTTATCGGACACGTCCCCTATGAGGATTCAGTGGGGTTCGATGAAAATCTATCAAAAGCTCCTAAGGTGGGTCAACTTTTTGCACTGATTCGCACTGGCTAGACCGATCCTTTCGGGTCCCTTGGCGATGGTCTTGTCTGCGCTGGCTGACACTGACTGCGTATTGTGTTGTTGCGTAACGAGGCAGGTAAGTCAAAGGGTCAGATCAGTTGGCTCGGGTATCGAAAGAAGGGACACCGTGACGGGGTCTGGGTCTTTTGACGAGTAGGATAAAGCATAAAGTGGAAAGCAGAATCCGCAAGATTCTGTCTGTGGAATTGTCTGGGCATTGTGCTTGCAAATCAAGTGGTCGAATTTACATGAGATTTATAGCATTCCGTTTGGGTTGGCTCTGAACGTCGTGCCTGTTCCCGGTTCGTCTGATGCTAGTCGCAACCTCTGCCTGGTCTTGCATATATGTATAGGAGGTCGTGTGCTATATGCCATTATGCTGCCCACCCACTTGCATCTCTCTTATGCTTATGATCTTAACTTCGCATTTTATCTTTTATATTCTAGTGGACCGATATATGCCTTATGAGGATGCTCTTTTGATATGTCTCAGTGGTCACTCGCGTCCACATTTTTTGTAATATCTTGTCCACGTGTTGCGGTATCCAGACTCTTATAGAGATTTAGGTTGGGCTTTGTGTCAGCTTTTCGTTCTCTCTCTCTCTCTCTCTCTCTCTCTCTCTCTCTCTCTCTCTCTCTCTCTCTCTCTCTCTCTCTCTCTCTCTCTCTGTCTCTCTCTCTCTCTCTCTCTCTCTCTCTCTCTCTCTCTCTCTCTCTCTCTCTCTCTCTCTCTCTCTCTCTTTAAGGGGGTATTCTGATCTAGAGCCATATATTTTGGATGTTTTGTCGAGCTCGATAAAAAAGATACAGAAAATATTTTTACTATTCATTTTTTTACAAGGTATGATATTTTAAAAACATAAACAAAAAAAAATAATTAAAATTAAAAAAGTTATAAGCTTGTAAAGTCGGGGGTAAAAAAGGGTATGTTCCGGTTAACACGATTGCAGCTCTTCTGGTCATCTGAAACAAAATTTGAAAAAAGATTTTTAATTAGTAAGGATGTCGTTATAGCCCCTACTTCAAAGAAATCAGAAACATTTTTGGCAAAATGGCAGCTGTCTTAAAAAAAGGCATTTTTTGACTTTTTTCCATCATTTTTAAAGTTTTTAAATAGTAAAATAAATAATTTTTATACAAACGTGGTAAGGGCGATAGAAGGTCATATATTGAAGCTTGGTAACCAATTTGAAGTAAATCGGTTAAATAGAATTTGAAATATCATTTCAACCATGTTGAAAAATGTGGTTTTGTGAAAAATACGGTTAATGTTTGTAACAAAAGTTTCAGCCAGCCGCATCAGTCTAACAAGGAAGGTTACCTTACTGTACCCCCACAACCTGGGTCGAAAAAATTACGTTTTCTAGTTCACATCAAAGTATAAACCCTCACAAAAAATGAGCTGCCCACTTGCATATTGAAGGGGATGAAATTAATTCCTCAAAATCGGTGGTTTTTTCGTTTTTCGCTGATATCTTCGAGACCAAAATAGATACGGCAAAAGTTGAAATAGCAAAGTTATTCATTTTTCAGTGCTCTGCAGTAATATGTTGTTGAAAATTATATAGAATTTTTTTATTTATTTTATTTTCATAAAAAACATGTTTTTTTTTAAAATACATTTTTCTTTTTTTTTCATAATAAACGTAATTGTTTTGACTCAAAATTAAATGATATCAATCTACATTGTTTTTTTCCCGTCTCAAGAACTCATTAAACCGGAAAATTATTTTTTCAAAATGCAAAAAATTTGATAGATTTGAACTGATGACATGTACTTATCATTATCAAACTATGAGGTGGACTTTTTAAAATACGTTTTATGTTTCGATGATATCCTGTCTGTGAAGTTTAATATAGACATATCAGTAAAAAATAGGACTCTATATAAACTGACTGCACCTATAAAAGACGAAACCTTAGATTTTCAAGAACAATTCAATCACTATGAGCCTGAAAGTATAGAATTTGTTTTTGAAAATCTAAGGTTTCGTCGTCTACAACTTCGATTCCCGTGTATTTGTTTACGCGTTCAATTAAAATTTCTTTAATTGTGTCTGCTAATTTCATTTCACTCTCAGTCACTGGTGTTTCGGGCAAATTCATCATCATAAAATAAGTCGACAAACTATTTATGACATTCATTGGATTGATATGCATTTTTGAAAAAGTTCACAGTATTCGATACGTACCTACTTAACACTGCACTTCTATAACCAAAGAACTTTAATGAACGGGAACCTTCAATACTAACTTAAATGTGTCAACAGTCAGTTTATATAGAGCCTTATCCTTTACTGATATTTTTATATTAACCTTCACAGACAGGATATCATGGAAAAATAAAACGTATTTTAAAAAGTCCACCTCATAGTTTGATAATAATAAGTACGTCATCAGTTCAAATCTATAAAAATTTTTGCGTTTGGAGAAAATAGTTCTCCTGTTTAATGAACACTTGAGACGGAAAGAATCAATGTAGATTGATATAATTGAATTTTGAGTCGAAACAATTACGTTTATTATGAAAAAATACAGAAAAATGTATAAAAAACACGGTTTTTATGAAAATAAAATAAATAAAAAAGTTCTATATAATTTTCAACAACATATTATTGCAGAGCACTGAAAAATGAATAACTTTGCTATTTGAACTTTTGCCGTATCTATTTTGGTCTCGAAGATATCAGCGAAAAACGAAAAAAACCACCGATTTTGAGGATTTAATTTCACCCCTTAAATATGCAAGTGGGCAGCTCATTTTTTGTGAGGGTTTATACTTTGATGCGAACTGCAAAACGTAATTTTTTCGACCCAGTTTGTAGGGGTAAGGGTACAGTAAGGGTACAGTAAGGTAACCTTCCTTGTAAATCATAGAATGGTACGTTATACTTAGATTTTGTTAATCGGCGATTCCTAGTTGATAGAGTGTGCCTTCTTCGACTTCAAAATATATATTTTCGGTATATATAATGTGTTCATACCAAAAATGGTCAGGTAGTCGGGTATTGTCTACTGTCTATTGTCCAATTTGCTTCGGCGTGACAGGCTTCGTAATTGACGGGCTGCGTTATTAAAATAGCTATAACTCCATAAATTATTGAAATTTAAAAATTTTCTCTTGAGGATATATTCTTAAAGGTCTAAATTTTAAGAATACGCAACAAAAAAATTGATTTTTTCAAAATTCCAGACCAGAATACCCCCTTATGAGGAATAGCGTGAAGTACGACTAAACCTTATGAAATTTCCGAGAATAAGGACCATTGGAAAAATCCTTTTGAACATTTCATGGCACTTGGAACTATCTCGAGGATTTTTACGTTTTTCCTTCAGCCGCTTCCCATTGTCGTACTCTTCTCTTGATTAATAGACAGGGAGGCTATTCTTCCCGGTAACTTTCTTCGCGAACCTTTGTTCCTCGTTCCCTCGCGATTTACGAGTTTTCGCGACTTTCTGCGTATTTTTAAAAATAAAACAATATTAGTCGATTTGTGAAGTTTGACTTTCGTGAATTCCAATACGAATTCACTTTTCACTTTTCGTTCATTGGGAATCTTTTGGGTTGGTATTTTTTTTTTGGAACATCGGTTCTCTTTTTCGTTCTTGATCATCCCGATGGTCTTTGATTTTAATATCACGATTCTGCTGCTTCCTTCGACCAACAGGGACTAGAGGTTCTTTCATCAGGTTCAATGGTTAAAACGGTAGTCCTGTATAAAGCAAAGAGGTCTTACAGACAGATGTTCTTGTTACATTGATAAAAAAGAAAATCAGTTGGTTTCCGGAAAGCGGCGAAACGCGGAGGAAAGATAATTAAGATAAAAATATAAACGAAAAAAGAAAGTTCGTGGAAATTGAATGAGGTGGAAAGGTAGATTTTCTCGACGATTAGTCGCACGCGGTTCGACGTAAACCCTGAGGATACAGGAGTAGAAATTAACAAAGAGACGAAATTTAGCAGACGCAGCTGCTCGTTCTTGCAGAAGATGCACCGTGATTAAGGAGCGAAGTGTATAAATTTCTCGAAGATTCCACTCTCTATTATTATCGAACATAGGAATTGCAATTTTCTATCGACAACGTTCGGAATTTGTTATCTTGCTTCCCCTTTGAATCCGCATGTGAATTTTCCTTTCAATTTTATACGTATCCAAAAAAATTCCTGTTACACGGCTCTATCTATACACCGACACTATCCAGAATTCCCGAAGCGCTTATCATCGCGAATACCTCAAGCGGGGCGAATATTTCGCGTTCTAAAACTAATTTGACACTTCCGAAGACGCGGCTCCCTCAACTTCCGTTAGTTCATCAGCGGTTGACTGTCGGAATTTTTATCAAGCAATTTAACATAGGAAACCATATCCTGGTACACGATGAATCCTTAATCCTACCATTGCCCGGTTTATCCTCGGAGCAAAAAGGGGATGACAAGTTCACGTGTTCACTTTAGTTAGGTTTTGTTAATCCAGCGAGCAGCGAGCAGCGAGCAGCATTCAGTGGCCAATGATGACGATGGCCACCCTCGGTTCTGGTCTGCAGGTTCAGCTTTTCTTTTACCTCCACTACTCATTTTCATTATTTTTTTTTTCCGTCTGACGAACCCTGAGGGTCGGTCGATTTCTCTTCTGGATAAGGGACCTTCCTTACCCTCTATTTACCAAGCAGCTTTTCTCAAGGACACCCTCAGGATCAAGATGGCCACTACGAGTCTGAATTGCTGTTGCGAATCATAAAACACATCTGGAGGCGTGATGTTTCTCATAGCGCTCCAAGAATTGTTTGGGGATGCCGTATTATTGGGCTGATACGTATAAAATATAGGACGGGGACAAAAAGAGGCTCCCACTGTCCGCCAGAAAGGGGATGAATTTATTTGAGAAATATTACTCGAAGCCGCAGCCCAGTGCAGCTCATATTGTCGATGGTGGCGCGTTGCAATATTGATGTCTTATTTTCGTGACGCTGGGGGGTCGGCGCGGAGGGTCAAAGTTTATTGAAAATACCACAGCCGCGACCTGTTTAAGCGGCAAATGCATTCACGCATCTACATATATTCCCGAGGGCATCTCTGCGCCCTGTAGAAGGAAATGCTGCGTTGCCTTCCTGCGGTTATTCGGAATAATAAGACGTGCCGCTTCTGGACTGGCCTCTTGCTTCTCTTATTTTCCTACGACCCTCAAGGAGTTTCAGCTATCCTCAGGGGGTCTACGGGGTCCCTGTCGACTCGGTACACGAAACGGCCTTCAAAAGGTTGCTTCTTGAAAAATTCAGGTCACCTGCCATTTTCAAGAGTCCTGCTGCATGCGACGGTAAAATGAACTGTGTGTGCTAACTATACACACGTTGTATGTGAATACGTTCCAACATGGGGGACATAGCAATTTGATTTTCATTGAAATAATTATATAAATAAATAAATATACATATGTATAGTTGTAACCAAAAGCAAAAGCATCACCTTGGAATTTTTTGACTTTCGAGCATATCTTTTTTTTAATTACTCTCTGGACCATTAATTAATGGGGAAATTCATTTCCTTTATTACTTTCGTTAGTTATACAAGTCTTTTCGGTGGTCCAACCAAGAGTACCCGAGACTACCTACGTCCGTGAGAAAAAAAAAAGAAGTGGATGAAATCTGAGGGTGAAGAATCTTCTTTTCTCTCGGCGCAACTCTATCGCCCCCGCAAAAGGTTGCATCGTCTTGCATCGTGTTGCATCGCGGATATGGATGATACCCGCATCCCAGAGCTCAGTTCGTCCAGTGTGCACTTGAAGCGGCAGACTCGCCAGCGAGAGTGAAAGAAGCCGAGGTGGATGAGGAGGATGAGGAGGACCAGGAGGATGAGGTAGTGTTTCGAGAGAAGAGTGCAGAATAGTAAAGATGCAAGAGTAAAGATGCAAGCGACGAGGGCGGAGTGGCTGAAGATGGAAGAGTTGCATATGGGTAGTAAAGAGATTTCGCGGGAGAGGAAACGATGGACGTAAAGTCGCCGCAAGGGTGGGTCATCCCTTTTAATTTCCTGTCACGATCGTCTCAGCCGCGAAAATTAGGGCACAGAGGTTGACGTCGTCGCTTGATTGATCGGGCAAAGTTATTATTTCCGTACGAGGCGTCGCGACGCCTCGTCCTCTCTCTCAGCGTCTAAATTTCTCTCAGCTGACCTGGTCCAATACCTAAAATCATATACATATTCGGCTCTTTCGTTTCTAAAGCAGTGGGACTCGTATCGATTTCGCGAACGAGCATCGCTGGGATTTCTCTATTTAAAAAAATGAGGTCCCAGCGCGAAACAGAAGCAGAAGCAATTATGCGCATAATCAGCTGATTTCGCATTAGATGCTTTTGACGTGTAGCCTGGATTTTCTGATTGTCTCCCCTTCGTATTCCTCTGGACATGCATATGCAGATGAATACATTAAATATTCTTTAGATCCTGTGCATCTCTTGTTCAGCTTCCCTGTGATTCTACAGGCCAAGGAAGCCATAAGAGATAGGTAGGAAAAAAAAGAAAAAAACCTATCCAACGACAGGTGCCGCTGTCAAAGATTACCCATAGCTGTACAGCTTCTAAAAAAGAATAAGATGGACCGAAGATGCGCTATTCGCTTTCTGGCCGCTCATCCCGATCCCCTGGTTCTATTGGTCTCGATGGCTACAGAGTGGATTGAAAGAGAATTACATCCAAGAGGAAAGCTGCTTCGGTAAGGGATGCTTGTGAAATTCGCACTTATCCCCGGAGGCGTGACACACGAGGAGACGGAGTCTCGGTAAATTCCAATCGAGATAAAGAAGAAATGGGAGAGAAAGCAATAAAATGAAGAAAAGAAGAAAACAAAATAAAACGCGAAACTGCATTCTCATGTTATCTAACGTATAAAGAGATAGAGTATTCTCCAGCATCCCGTGGCTCTCTTCGTACTGGTCCCTCCTACCGTTCAGACCCACCCTCCTCGATCTAAGAACGACTGTGGCCAATCGGGTAGTCAGACCCCGTCAAACAACAAGTCCAGATGTCGCAGCTACAGTTTGAGACGAATCTGCATGTTATCGATCTGCCTACAAAGGATATGCCTATTATTGCGACGTCTCGCGGGCAGTGTGTACCCACCATTACAAAGGAAGACCGATGCAAGGCCACCGCGCATTATGGTCGATTTGAGTGAGCGGCACGAAGGTGTACGATGAATTAAGAGCGTGTCTATGCCAATACCAGGGAAGATCAGTGCCACCCTATCTAGGCGTAGAAGAGCCTAGATGATCAGCTTGATATGCACAGGGGGTAGCAACGTAGGAACGCAATAACGTAAGCGTAAAAAGCATCGCGTGATGATGCTCTTGCGGTCTTTACTGCGGTGGCTATATTGTTACCGGGAGGCTGCTGTGTCTACAACGATAATGGAATGGACCAGCGAGAGATGCACAAGGTACATCTCACCGAGAGACCCGCGCGCTATACTTCTCCCCGTTATCCAGCAGCTCACGTCTGTCTCTTTGGTCTTTGCCAGAACACGCGGCTCCTTTGTTGGCTCTTTTGTGCACAAACCTTTTGAACGAATGCGTTGATGCTGGAGATTCGTCTCGTCGACGATGATCCAAGACCGGGAGACTTTTTTTTCGTTTTAGATATTAAATATTGATAAGACGGACAAGTCGATTCCTGGACAATTATTCCTTTACCGGTGGACCACGTGCATCGTCAGCTGCTAATAAACTCGAGAAACGCTGAGCGGAAGCAGGGATGTATCTCAGGAGACGCATTCACGTGGAGTCATTATCTCCAAGGTTACGTGAAAGCAGTACTGGAAGTGCTTTATCATTGAAGAATATGAAGACGTTGCTATGGAGACACAAAAAAGGAGTTAATATAAATGTCCCTGGCACGCGGAACGTAATGCGACTCTCAGGGATGCGGATCAGCAATTTCGTAGTTAACCCAGGAGGCGATGGGTGGGTGCAGGATGCAGCATCCTTTGTGATGGCCTCTCCTCGGTTTTCGACCGCTATCGGGGTTTGTAGCACAGCATCCCAGGAACCGAGCCTGTCAGGAGTGAACTTTGCTCCCTCCGACTCTCCGACCCTCTCGCTCTTCAACCCCTAATTGCAATCGGCGTGCAGCATCGCCGTCGGCCTTTCCCACCAGAACCCACTATGCTATCTCCCTTTCGCGCTTTACTCAGCCCTTCTCTCTCTTTCACCCACCGACGAACGCCGAACGTCCCTCGCGATCTCATTATTTACCGGGATCCAGCAAACCAGCAAATTCCGCGGCGCGCTTCGCTCGGAACGGGACGATCCGCACAGCTTCCGGGCGAATCGGGTTATACATCAGGTCGACGTGGCGTTGCCGCGTCGACCACAGAGACCTCCTGGTATTACACGTAACGGCAGCAGCTCTCGTTCCTCCTGAGTGGGACATTCGTTATACCAGCAGGGACAGAGGGAACAGGAGGAACGGCGGAACAGAGGGAATCGCGACGAATTGGGGTGAAAGTGTGCATTTTATTTGGTCGTTTAGCAAAGGGGAGGACTCGATGCCGTTTGGTCGACTTTCTGGGGGAGGGGGAGGGGGGCAGTTGGCGCCGATAAGATATGGGACATCTCTGGAATTTAATTATTGGCAGTCACGGGACGTCACGCCAGGGTTACGAGACTTCAGGGATCCTCGGATCTGTAAATCGAAGGACGCCTGGCGTCTCAATCGATTTCACAGAAGGACGCGAACAGCTCCTTCTCTTGCCATCGTCGCGGTTCTCCAATGGGATTGAAACCATCCAGTATCAACTACCTGTACTGTCTACTGTCGACAAATTCACGTTCACCCGTTTGATATTATCGAATATATTCGACCCGGTCGATATGCAGCCTCTTCGATGCAATATTCCACGTGATGGGATATCGTCAAGAATTTACAAGGGGTTCAAAGCTCCCTGTCTTTGATGCTTTGAGGTGGCTTCGTCGGGGGAGTATTGAATTTGCATGTTATTCGGTGGCGTGTACTTCTGCCAGTACTACCTGTTCCGACAGCGAACTACCGGAGAAGACTTACTTCCTTTCTTATTCCAAGCCTGTCAAAGGAGTCACCCTTGGGTACGCGCTTCCGGTATTTCTAAGATCCAGCCATCTGCCTCTATAGGTACTTGGCTAGGTGGCTTCTCGGCTAACCGCAGTGCTGGTTATCGAGATGGTCAACCAGTCAGCCAACTGCGTAGCCTGCTGGTCACGAGTATTGGAAACCATCGACCGACCGCCTCTTGGTCCTATTGGAATGGTCTCTTTCGCAGTGGCAGCTTCGATTTCTCCAAGTTCGAATCGATAGGGTGAATAGTGAGCTAATGGTGGTGATGGTCGAGTGCAGATAACGAGAATTACACAAGACCGGAAGTCTAACCGGACGCGGATGCCTGGAACGACCCTGGGCCAATAGGCTCTCGGCGTTAGGTGGCAGGACCACCGGCTCTATTTTCTATACGTAACAATTTGTACTCCCTGGTCACGCGACGCTTGTTACGGCCCTGGTTCACTAGTTTGTATTTTGCTGGTTTGTCCGTTTACTGGTTTGCGCCTCCTACCGTATAGCCACTATAGCTCGGACCGTTCCTCCCGTCCTATCCTGACCCTAACATTCTCCAGCTAGACCGGTTTTCTTTACTCCGCGACCTCAGGAGAGTCAAGGGATTCTAGAGTCAATGTCTTCTTAGAGTCTCGTGCACTTAACCCTACTTGCTGCCAGTGCTCGGCAGTCCTGTAGATTTATTTATGGCAAACCGTCATCCAGTCGTGCACTTTCCGGAAAGAGCCGAGGATCGAAGGCAGCCCGATCGATATCTTCGGAGTCCTGTTCACCTATACTCGACCTCTTGGCTACGTCTCGTTCTTCGTTTACGCTTTTTTTTTTCTTTTCGTCCTTTGGATATAGAGCTCTTGCGAAGCATTCTGCCCTAAGAGCAAAAACCCCTTCTTGAATCCAGGCTATTCTTAAGACTGGACCAGAACGACCTGGTGATATTCTCTCGACGCAAGTCCATGCATTATTCAACCGGGAGGAACAAAACATGGCGGACCAGTATCCCGGGCATAAGTGCAAAAGCATAAATGCATAATATGCACAACGCGAAGAACTCGCTGTGACTAAACTCACCAGCGCCACCTATGGTTTTGTTAGACGCATGTGCAACCGCTGTACACAGTGATCCAGCTCAGAGGCATCATTCAAATTTGAGAGCTGTTTTCTACAATTCTTTTGGTAAACTCCCAATTCCCCAGATTTTCCGAAATATTTTAGTCAAAAGTTTACCACATTTTTTTAGGTTATCCGATTCGTGAAGGATTACAATAGCCACGTTGATTCACCAAAAACCCAAGTTTTAATCTACATAAAAATTCTTATAAAATTCGCAAATTATTATATTTTCCCTCAGGATGTTACGTTATCAAGGATCCATATTACCAGCCGTATTATAATACTCGACACAATGTATCTCAGGATGTGAGGTTCCCACAGGGCTACGTGTAACATCGTAGCGAGTCGTTGGAGCGCGAATTGAGAAACCGAGACGCCTTGAGAACGTCCCCCCGCGCCCTTGGCCCTCCGCGCCCCTTCATTAATTCTTATTGTTAGCAAGCCGCAACCTCGCAGGCCGCAGTCAGTATAGACCGTCCAACTTTTTGGTCTCCACGCGACTCTCTTTACCACTTGATCCGTTATTTGCTTTTTTATTTTTATTTATTTATTTATTTGTTTTAACAAAAACGGCACAATAACAAGCGGGTTAATAATACCGAGCAGGTGATCCGTACTTTTGGTATTGGCCATGCATTTGCCCCCAGGGGTCACCGTAAATTGATACTGGTATTTGTGACTTGATACGCGACGCTGGCGTACTGTAGTTATAGTTAGCTCTCCGGGTATGACCTTGTTTTTCGTTTGGAGATAAAATAAAAAAAAAGTAAAAAAAAATGAAAAGAACAAAAATTGGGAAAAGTGGAAATACAGGAATGCCTGGGATTTTGTTACACAAATAATCGGAGTCAAATCACACTGCTATTTTATTCAAGGGTTGCTCGATTGAAAAAACGAATTGAGCTACTGGCTACTCGAGTATCTCCGGTGTAGCTTGAAATTGCGTAAACTTATAGGAATTTTTATCAGGCGCTTATCTTCGGTACCGGAGGATGTTTGTCTATCCAATAGATTTCGTTGAAACGAATATGATAAAAATATTACGAAATTCTTCATATTTATTTGCATGGACCGACACGCTAATACCCGTGGTCTGTTTGCATCCAAGTATTTTCTCTGAAGAAATAAAATTAATTTTCTCTCTTGTTCGCCCTGGCTGCTCATTCTGTTTCACTATGTGTCTCTGTTCTAGGATGAAACTCCCAGGTACTGGTGCTGTATCATCCAAGGTACCACGTAGAGGCGCTACTTCTCTACTTCCGCAGTTAGATTAGAGGGAACAGCTCCCTAGACGTCTCTTCATTAGACTCCGCGAATTCGTCATCCCTCCGCGTAGCCTGGACCAAAGTCCTATTCCAGTGAGCTTTCTGCCGACTCAGATGCCTTAACATCCTTGGTCCTTGATCCTCGATCCATTATCCTTGACCTAAGCTCCGAAACATGGTTACTAGTCGGATCGACTTGATGAAGTGACTCTCAGTAGCTAGTCGTTGACTGGGTATCGGGTTACTGAACAAATCCGTCATGGTCAAAAAAAATTTTCTAATTATTTCTTGAAACCCCCCCCCCCCCCCTACCCTCGACCTCAGCCGTCACGCGGTCGAACGTATCCGTCTGCTTGATACTTCTTCTATGATATTCATGAGAAAAAGAAACTTTTGAAACCTTTAAAGGTCTTAAAGTATAGACTCGTTGGTCTTTTCTCGGTCGCGTCGCGACTTCGTGGCTTCTGCGGTAGGAACTGAGAACGTCGCGGTAGCCAACATAGATAAGCCCATCGAGTATTCATGCAGTTTTAATTACCGGAACAAAGTTTCGGGCCCAATTGGAAAAGTTTGCTCGATGACTGCATAGCTGATCGACCAAGAGAGAAGAGGGAAAGAGAATTAAGGTAGAAATGAAGGAGGAGACGGTTGAAGAGACACCTATACCCGATAGGGAAGCAAGCTCGGAAGTTAAAAAAAAGGGGGGAAAAGTTGCGACTCCACCTGATCTCATGTTTGATCTTGTTACTATCGATGATTCATAGTAAAGATTACGGTACTTGGGCGATGAAGATCTTGGCAACTTTAAATTACTCCTCTGGCATCGTCTCCGAGATACGCCATTACTATCAGCAGCCTTTGGAAGTTCTCCATATCCCAAGAGAGCCATTTCCTACTTACCGTTCTGTAATCTTGCACGGAGCTGTGCTGTGTATAGAAATAAATAAAAAAATATCTGAATTCTGGTATTGTCCATTCGATATGGACGAGTACATCTAGGACAGTACCGAAACCGAATGCTGGCAAGACGACTTGATTACGTGGCTCAGTGTGGTCCAGGATTTCGGAGGGGGGGGGGGGGGTGACACATTCTGATTTCCTGATTGGTGGAGGGATCGATCGTTCCTTCGATCTTGCAATCCACAAATACAGGAGATGGGACAGACGCGTAGTTGGTAAAGGAGGATGCGAAGGAGGAAGGTTAGATGGACAGCGGAGATGAGAGAGAGAGAGAGAGAGAGAGAGAGAGAGAGAGAGAGAGAGAGAGAGAGAGAGACTTGGGGGTGGAGATATGTTAGACGTGATCATAGAGAGAGAGGGAAAGGGCGCAACCATCATGGTATTAGGTCCCATTGTCCGTTTACCACAAGCTCATGGAGATGAGGTAGCATTGTCCACCAGATCCTGGGACACCTACCTTGTTTACCAGTAAACAGTTCCTGACGTACTAAGGTGTTAATTGACTTGGGATCAATAATAAATTAATGGGGATTCTCACCGGGTCGTTTGAAGTAAGAACATTTACCTGCGAGATACACAAAACCCCTGGGTTAAATGAGGGTCGTGCCTGCATGTGGTCGGATGAAGAAACAAAAAATTGATTAAAGAAGATAAAGCGGGCAGCAACCGCCTGCTGAATAAAACGCCGAGGTCCTAGCTCAATTCAGTTTTGTTTTCAATATTCCGTGGATCGAACCTTTCACTCTTCCGCGTGTGTTTTGGACAGGCAATCTTCCGTGAGAAAACGGACAATGTATTTTTCTGCGAGTTCAACGCGTTCCGTGAACTTTTAGTATGTGCAAATATTACTGACATCTCGTAGCGGACAAACAAGAACCGCGTGCAGGTCATGGTGCCGATGTCGCTGCTTATTCGAAAACGGAATTGGAATTTGTCTCGTGCACCAATATCGATAAAAGAGTAAAGGCGTTTCTTCCTCTTTCCGAGGAAGATGTTCGCGCGTGCGGAATACGATTATCCCGAGGTGCTTAAAGCTTATACGAAACAGGGACGAAGGTAGGAATTTGGGTTTCACGGACAGAAAAATTTGTTACATTTGAGAAATGCCCGGAACCCAGTGGAACCTGGTGAAACCGGAAACGGTTGATGAGATTTCTTTAGGCTCTCGCGAGATATGGCCTCTTTCACTCGAAGATCCTTCGAGTTAATGAGCAGCTCGAGCACCATCAAAATTTGTGCCTCTTATGCAACCTGCCCTACCAAATTCCCATGCGATACGTTTCCACCCCATGCACCCTGGTCCTCTGATCCCATATATACCCCCCCCCCCCTCCCTTTGACCCCTACGAACTTCCTTAAGTAGCTACGTTCAAGTTTACTTGGACGATATCCCAGCGGCCCGAGATATCATCCGATATTAGCTCGTTAATCTGATCCATGCTAGCGCCTTGCCAGGCTCGCAGATTAAACAGACCTTCCAAAGGATGCCGCTTGCCTAATTCTCAAGTATCGCTGCTCCTGCATCCCTGTTACCGTCCTTTCCTACCTTACCGAGCGGACTCCCATATACGATTCCTTATAAAGCCTCTCGTATCTTTCCTCAGACAAACTCCGAGACTTTGCAAGCTCGTCGAGTCCACTTCTCAGAGCGATTCGATGATCCTAACCTTACGCGAGTAACCGAATGCAATTTAAACCTTAATTTTCTTACGATCAGGTAAGAAGTTCTTGCGAGACACTTCGATCAGACTTTCTTACCTGAATTTACCTCGACGAGAGTTCCTGTACGTTTTGCCAAATTAAAACGTGGCGCTGTCGGCACCGGTTAATTCAATCAGTACAATCTGCCATCTCGTTCCTGGATCTTGTCTTTCTGATAACTAACTTTCGAGTCATGATAAAGAACTATTGCGTGGCTCGATCCACGCACGTTAATTATAATCTTATCGATAGAATCACAAGGAAAACGGAAATTGTTCGAGGGAAAGGAGCGAGGGGGGAAGGAGGAGAAAAATAAGGTCAAAGAATCAACTGAAATAGAACCTGAGCTCGTATTGTACTTACAGTCTCAAAGGAAACGCAGCTTTGTCAACGTATTACGTGGACTTCCGGTCGCACGCTCCAGAGACACGCACAGTGCCTCTGGATCATTTATTTACACTCGAGAGTAATCAGATCACCACCGAGGTTTATCTTTCGAAAGATCCATGGATCGTGACCAATGATCATTTGCGTGGAATATTCAGCCATTTTTATAGCATTAATGAAATTTCATTTTCTTGTTACTTCAGTTAAGCGACTAACATACGAACCACCGTGAGGCACCAGTGATAAGACGTATAGCAACGTGATAACCTTTGAGACAATCTCGAGAAGCTGGAAGTCGGTAAGTGGTGCTACAAGGCGGAAGTCAAGCATTGGCTAAACAACGGAAGGGCCACAGGTGACGCTGACTAGACTCGAGTGCTTCATCTTTTCCCTTGTATCTCAACCATCCCTGATCTCGTGACCTCCTGGACCCCTGGTTCACCTGCCAGACAACAGAGACTCCTACGTCTTGATGATGCAGCCTTACTTCTTTTGTTTCAAGGGACGCCTTGTAATTTTCATAAAAAGAAAAGAAAAAAAAACATTAATGATTCGCTGGGTATACGTGTTTGGAAAAGTTACCACCGAAAAGAACGTCAGTCACGCGTACGTAATCATAGAACACGTTACGGAGATAGGAGAAATAAAAGTTTCAGGATATCCAGGAATCTGGACTTGGGGGCCCCAAAAAAAGAAAGCGAAAAAACAAAAAAACAAAAAAATCGATCCTTCGTTCTCGTTACGTCGGAATTACATAGAAAATAAAAGACTCGTGGAAATAACGATCCCACGAGATCTCCTCGTTATTCGACGTCAGGTGCACGCAATTCCGTCACGAGCGTACGTACACCATTTCCCACGTCAGGGACGCCGTCGACGTTTGCGCCGCACTGGTTTAATGAATCGAAAGCAAAACAGCTCCGAGCTGTCGTCAAGCTCCGTGACTTAGTTTCTAGTTCCCTAACGAGTCTTACGTAATAATTAGTAGGCTAATACCGAACTGAAAATCTATTTGACACTCGGGACACGGTGTACGCGCATATCCACATGAATATGATAACGACTGTGCAAGGACCGTTAAAATAGCTTAAGACTACGCTGGATCCTCTTTGCTCTCTGTCTCTGTCCCTCTCCTAGAAATCTCACAAGAAAATCACTCTCCTCTTCTAATTACCAGAGGCACTATAAGCTACACAAATGTGCGTGTATAATACGTATACGAAGTATCTATAGATATACCGTAAATAGAAATAGGCCAAGGCGTCGGTGTATTTTTGCGAAATGCAATCCGCATGCGACTTTACAGGCTTCGAAGTGGCTGCCTATGGAAACGTTTTGGATAGCAGAACAGGGTAAAAAATCTTTAAGCGTAACGCTCGTCGCATAAAATGTTCATTTACACTGCAGCGATAATTAAAATCGTGACTATGACTCTGAAGTTTAACGTCGCTTCTACTCGAGCTACCTGACCCTAACTTATCAGCTGCCGATTGATAAAACCGTACGAAACTTACGGAAGTTGGCAACCTGTTTCGGCAACGACCAACGGTTTTTCGACAACTGTCCAAAACAGCAACGGACGACTCTCGCTCGCTCGGGACACGTGGTGGATCGTGCGTTGTGCACGAGGCGTGTCGCTTACACTTCTCTACAGGTGCCGCAGGACTGAAAGACCGTTTTAACGTCGCAGAACCAGGAGACCGTGACGAGGGTCTTCCTCGACTGGCGGAAATCATCGTCCAGGTGAATCATGGCAATCGTTGCGGCCTACTGCTGCGAAGGTAGAATGACGCACCCTGTCTCCTTAGGCTCCCAGAACCTTGACACGAAAGAAAAGTTTCAGTTCCTTCGGTCACAGCGGAAGTCGACGATCAGGTTAATCGGTAAGTGGACGATCGTTAAAACACGGAAAATGGGTCGAGAGTACAGGATCGCGGTTGAAGAAAGAAATTCGGGATGGCTAGATAGATTTTAGGTTCTAAACATTTTTTTTTTTTTTTTTCAAAATCCTCATCCGACATGACCTCGTCCGAAGGAGTCGGAGAGACTCCGCCGGTATACGGCTATCTTATTAATAGGCTGGAGTCCTGAAGTCTCGGTCGGATAAGGCTGAGTCTCTATTTCCTTCTCATCGCGGCTCGTTTATGAAAATGCACTGAAAGGCTGAAGTTGCTGCGCGAGGGGCCGAGTGCTTCCTGAGGTTTACTTAGCGCAAGTATACGCGTATGAATGGATTACTTGTTAACGGGCTGCCTGGAACTGCACGTGGAGCGCCGACCCGAGCTGAGGATGACCAGAGTGCATGCCGACCCGATGACGTCAGACCGCCGCAATGAATATCTACGAATGACGTCGATCTGCTCGAAGCAGACCTACGTGTCGACACGACGTCAACGATGCTTCACTTTGGATGAACCAAGAGACCTCAAGAATCCCTCGAGATTATCGAGAATGCCTGCCAGTCTTCGGGTTCGCAGAGAAGTCTTCGCGAATAAAAATAAACGTGATCGTCGATGCCAGCAAATTTCAAAAAATGTTACCCTCGGTTCTCTTCCCTTTCGATCATTTTCAAACCCTCCAGTATCTCTTGTCTCCTTTATTCCCGAGAGTCGGTAAACGTCTTGGAGCACCAGTCGCGTCAACTCGGACGAAGAAAGAAGATCCAGTCTACGTTAACCCTTATGTGCGCACCTAACTTCTCCTACGTTGATGCGCACCCGGTGTACCCGAGTACCCACTTGCAGTTTTAATTACTTTTTGAGTTCAGATGTGCATAGAATCATTATAAATTGATTTACTTAATTGATTCAAATAATTAAAAAGTAATTAAGCTGTATTTGCGTTTAAAAGTAGCGTGTCGTTGCCACAAAGAGAGATCGAAACCAGCAGTCCAAAGTGTGGAGCCGTATACCTGTGCAGAAGGTCTGCTGTGCCTATCGGTTTATGATAGTTTCTGTTATCTGTTATATTCACGCTATAATTATTGTATTCGTTTATTTATTAATCAATATTACCTTAATGGAGCATTTATTAATATTAACATTGATTTACAGATGAATATATCAAATTTTTCTCTAGTGGGTACCCGGGTACCCTGGGAGCCTCCTGGGACTAACCTTACTTCAAGTTTATTTTTTTAATGCAAAAAATTTTTTTTTCGAAATATAGCCATGGGAATCTCTTCGTCAAGAACTAAACTTCCCAGATCGAAAAAAAATTTTTTCAAGAAGTTACAAGCAATAATGTGACGGGGTGGGTACCCGGGTACCCGGGTGCGCACATAAGGGTTGACCTGCAACGATTCATTGAACAACCTGAGCCACTCGCGCCCGAGTTTCTCCGTGAACGTACGGAGTTTTTTGAGCTTTGAAAGAACTTATCCATGTCTTCGGTAGTATCAGCTATAGTCGGTGTATCAATGGTGAACCAAAAATGGAGACGCGATTCTGGGATTATCGTTCTTTGAGTATTCCCAGCGGCTGTTATTCTCTGATTCTCCCTTGAAATTTTCCACGTTATTTTTTTTTTTCATACAAAATATCAACCGTCTATTCCTTTCTTGGCTTCCGTTCCAGCGTTCTACGACAATTGACAAGACCAGATAATAACTGTTACGATTCCGTGGATAAGACTCGACGTCGCAAATCCTATCCAGTCGTTTTATTCGGCCTGGCCAATATCTACCGTCTCTCCGCTTGTCATTGTCTGCATTTGAAATACATCGATGCCGTAGACCGTTAACAAGCACGTAATCGCAATAGTAACAATTGGCACGTTAGTTTCTATTCGGCTACCAAGAAATAAGAATTTAACCAATTTCTTTGATTGGCTGCAATTCAATCGTAACAAGTTGCGAGTCGCATAAATGTGAACTCGGCATTACATATTATTACGCATCAACGGGTAGGTATTACAGAAAAATTCACAAACGAATTGCAACACTGTATGCAGGTACACGAGTACTTCACGTGAGTCGTAAGTAAGTAATGGGTTTTATTGATAAAATGAAACGAAACGATAAATGAAATGGAGGACGGAGCGAGAGGAGAACTCTTTTCGTATTAAGAGAAGGACGTTTTGAAATCTCGGAGCTTTTCCGCCGTCGTCGCATTGAATCGAGCCAAATCTACAATGTAACTGGTGCAATCGACATTCTAAGGCCATACCGACTTCTTTGCGAATAAAGTAATCGGGAATTCCGTGGAGCTTGGATGATATCGAAAAGACACGAAAAATTTACGGTTACCGTTATTTTATTTCAACAAACACATACGTCTTCGGATTGGCGGATCGATACCGAAGCGATATTTTTTTTCTTTAATTCTTAATCGCTCGAGCTTTTACCGTCTCTTGATGTCTTTGTCTTGAAGTATCTTTAAAAATTAATTCCTTGGATTTCTCTCTTTTTTTTTTTCTTATCTGTACGTTTCAACATGAAGAGGAGAGAGAAGACTGATCACGCTTCTCCCTCTCTCTCTCTTTCTCTATCTATTTCTGAACAACCGAGAAAAGAATAATGATATTAAAATCATAAAAGATAAATTTTTAAGAGGATGGGCAGCAACAGTGTAGAACAAGAGAGCAGTCGAGAATGCATTGAAATATCATAATGCTTCGTCTGGCCTTTTCACTGACTTCAATTAATAGAATTCTCATCGTGATCTACTCATTTTGCTTTCTCTTAGCTTATTCCCGACAGCTTGACGAATTTCCATCCTATCTAAATTTTGAGTAACTATACATTAATGGCCGCTATATTGATCTTGGAACGTTGGTGATAATATATATGTATACACAACGTTGAACATTAAGAATGTTAAGAAACAGGGATGGGTATATGTAGCAAGAGCTGTGACGTAGGAGAATAAAGAAGCGACGTCACTCTGAAAATAACTGTCACTCATACTAAGAACTATATCTTGTGTATACATATATATGCGGCTCTTCTATAAAAAATGAGATTTGACACTCGTCTCTTAGTGAATCCCCCCATTCCCAAATTTTGCAGAGTTCGTCCTGTAGTCGAGGGAGGGGTAACCGTGTAGAGGATGAAAAAGAAAAAAAAAAAAAATAGGAAAAAGGCTCGAGAAACAAGAACCGGAAGCTTTGTGGTTTATTGAAAAGTTGTTGCTGAAGCTGCTCCTTCCTCGAGACTCTCGCCATGAGGAATCGATAGTCGAGAATGCATATCGATTTTTGTTTCTTTCGAATCAACGAAGTTGCCCAGGGTGGGGAGTAGCATCCTGGTGCGCAGTTTTTTCAATGATACTTCACATACTTATTAAGGCTTGCTTTTTTCCCAATAATCCTAATGTGTTTTCGACAACCCCCCACCCTCGAGCCCCGATCACTAATGGAACTATCGTGCCAAGAGCCACTGAGTCAATGCGTATCTCGTATGACCTTAAGGTAGGTACCAGTCGATGTTCCATCGATAATATTAATTGCTAATCGATATAGCGAATAGTACTTGGTTGCTAGTCTAGCACGTGACATGTATTTAATGAACGAACCAGTAGAACGGAGGGTCGTGTCAATGATGAAAGGAAGCGTCTTCCTTCTGCTCGGCTGAATTCAACTGCCGCCGGAAGTGAGGCTATTCAAGGAATTTCCTTTCGCCTTTAACAGTGTTTACCGCTAAGTTTAATTATTTATCCAGCAAGCCAGCAATCCGGAGGTCAATCAGAGTTGTGGTAAGAACGAAAGCTTGACGCTCTATGCCGGACACGTATGAAAGCGACAACCCGTATCGAGGTTTGACGTCAAGTAGGAATTAGAACCGCTGCGATCGAACCTAAAGAAAAGAGGGGTGGAATAAAATGCGAGATTCTCCCAACAGCCGCAGGGTAGGTATTCTGATAAAATCCAAGAAAGTAATCGTACCGTGTTCCATTCTGTGACGCAAAGCCGCGGAATCCTTTTATATTTCTGGTCCTAAGAAAATTTGCCCGTTCTGAAAATCGTCATCCACCCTTGGCCGACTAGCGAAGACTAACCGAAAACAAACGTCGGCATTAAGGGGACGTCTCTGAGAAAGGAAGCTTAGAGAGGAGACTGAGGTAATCTCGACATCCCCTAACGTCGAAATAACCATCCCCTAACGTTGACATCCAGTCGTTCGGAAAGCGTAATCCCCTTTGTCCTCTGGTCAATGAAACAAAACAGCATAGTCACTCTCGAGCAATACTCATGGATCGTTTTGGACTCTACGGCCCACAGTGACAAGAGGATGAAGGGATTCGAAGCCGAAGAAACATGATGGAAGATGGCGTCTGGAATGCTTTGGAAGGTTGCTCCTGGTATCTTCCTTTTCATGATGCTGGTGTACGGATATATCAAGGAAATGGATCGATTATACTTCCGCTCGTCTCGTATGGTGACGTAAAGCCGAAAAGATAGAGGAAGATTGATTTTCTTGGAGACTCGGTTGGGCAACGACTGAGAGTCTTGTTATAGTCATTATTAATAATCCCGATGTTTGCCAAAGTCGATTCGTAACAGTGACTCGATATCCGTAGGTATACGTATAATGGTGGATCGATTAATTCGTTCATCCAAGAAGGTGACCCGGTGACCTTTTGATTGCGTTACAGATCCAAGAACGTGGAAACTTTACGTTTTACGAAATTTACAATTTTGAAATAGTAAAAGACATTCCCAGATGCTCCACGTGGTCGTGGGTAAAATTACAGATGATTATCATTAGAACGTACGAGGACTCGAAGTATCCGGCTTCTTCGTGAATTATAAAACCATCCGTTTTGGTACGTGGCTCCGATCGCCAAGTAAAATCCCGAAAATAGCAGATGCAAAAGTTTCGAGCCTCGGTGGCGTCTCTCGCGTTGGTAAACGTAGCTACTAATTGGAGAAGTTAGCGATTATATCCCTTGCACAGACCCGTTCTGGTTCTCTTAACCCTGATAAATAGAACAAGTTTTGCGCAACGTGTTGCTTCCCGTTAGCCGTCTTGTTACGCCAGTGCTAAATGCACCAAACTTTAGTCTGGTGTCTGGTTCCAGCACCCGCGAGAATACAGGAAGAGACGTACTCAAAGTGAGATCGGATGCAGACGCAGCCGACTTCTGGCGATTCGATCGAGTGGAAAAACCGGAAGTACGATGACAATGGCCATGGCGCGTTGTACCGGATCTCACACAATTCTGAAATTTCACGTCTGACGTCGGAATGCACAGTTAAGCTAGCACTCGATCTGGCAAATAATAGCCAAGCACAGAGAACGGGAAGTGAAACGGAAGTGGGTGATGTTGAAAGTGACGGTGAAAAAGTAAGCGCTTCTCGTCGTTAAGGACTCTGGGTGCTTTCCGAGAAGCCGTTAATAGCTGCACGAAGGTTCCCTCAGCTGCGAGCCTTATCTACGACATAGCCGCTTTTACTTGAGGAACTTGAAAAAAAAAATTTTCCAGAGTCTGTACTGAGAATAAAGTTTGGTAAAGTAAACCACTTAGGCGCGATCGAGTAACATTAATTTTTTTTTACAGTGAATTTTAATTTCTTTTTTTTTTTACCAAATTTCCATCGGAGGATCCCTTCGAAGCAAAATTCGATTGGTACGATCAGACGTGCACAGTGAAAATATTTTTGATTCTTCGAAAATGTTTGCTCAAATAATTTTTTACTTTATTGCAAGTCGTACTCAAATTGGCTGTGCTGTTACATCATCCACAACAATAAGATTGGGTCGAATCGTATTAATTTTTTTTTCCAACAATTTTTCGCAGACTATTCGCCCATATTCCTCTCCTGCGACTCTTGGCTTTTCGGTCGAACCCAACGACAAACCCTCCTGCACCCTCCTAATGCAATTCCCTTGGAAAATTACGGGTCGACGAAGATTGCAATTGTGTCCCTCGAGAGAAACCAAATGAGAACGTAACTACGTTTCCAAGTAAATTCCAGCTGCGATTTTCTGAAGCTTGAAAAGTTTCCGTCATACTTTTACACTTATGACGTCACACTCACCTCGTCCAACCCACATCCGACTGTTACACTTTATTATTTAATCTTATTGTTTCGCTTCTATGTATTCCATGTCTTTTCATTCTCGATCTATCGAAGAATGAACGACGAACCGAATGCTCGACTAGTCGCGAATCGTACTTCTGAAACGTCGATTACGTAAACTGATTGCAAAGCGCTCCGTTATTCATGGACCAAACCCCTACGGATCATCCCCTACGCATAGCCCAGAGCAACAATTTCTTGTATGTACACACAGTAGAGAAATAGGGTCTCGGTTCCCTATCCTTGAGCTTACACGTTGAGGGTACAGTTAATTATACGTGTAGCTGTGCCAGGTTTTCTCAGGGCTGCTCCTATAATTTCAACAGTAAACTGCGCCCGCAGATCGACCCGCGAATCGGGAAGAAAAGAGCCCAGAAATGTTTGCATAAGGTTTTTGCAGACACATTTGATCGGATCTCATTAATTTCCTCGATCCAATCAATTTAGCCGCCCCGCATCCGACGTCCATTTCTAACCCATTTTTTGGACACTTCGACAAAAATGACATTATCATAGTTTCGCTGCCGAATTCCTGTACATAGCCATTTCCAGACGCGCTCCAATACATATCACCATAATTGGTGTATGTACTATACGATTACGAGTATCTACACGTGAGCCAGGAATCAACCTATTAGTCATAGCTAGTCAACCAGACTATATTAATTTATAAATAAAATATTCTAATTCTAGTTCAGAACAGTAACACCGCGTGACAGTATCGTTTGCCATAGAAAATAATACGTCTGAGTATCTGGCTACAAGTTGAAGTCATTATTTTTATTTTGACTTCCACTTCCGTTATTTCAGGAGAAACGGGACTCTGGAGTGATCAGGCTGCTTCACTCGATAGCCAATGTTTTACCAGTGACTGTTCGCGTATAGTCGCTGCTTTTGGACCGAACAACATTTTCTCCTCGTAGTGCCAAACTCTCTCGGTACTTCTAGGCCGTTTTCAACTTTTTTTCTACATGGGCAAACCGAGCGTCCGATTCCACTTTTCGAATCTAACTTTTTTGTGTCTTACTTTTAGAAAGCATTTTTGACGATTCGCGCGGTGCGGCACATGATGATAACGTGGCAGGTATTCGTCATCGATCTACCAGCCACCCCTTGAAAACAAGGGAAGGTTAACGATAGTGATAATATTTTCCAGCTTGAGAAGTTGTTGGCAGCTGGATAGCTGGCAACTGGTAGTGCACGACTACTTAAAAAAAATATGTGATTTACAAAGGAGCCACGTGGTACAGAGTCGGTGGGAGTAGTTGCATATTAAAATTATTTGATCAGCTAATCAAGCATAATTATATGAATTATGATTAATTTCCTCGGGCAAAAAAGGAATGGGGTAGCGTAAATATTCTTTTCACAAAATTCCTCATATCTTGAAAGATCAAAGGCCAAACTTGAAGAGCCAAACTGATCCGTATAATTTTAGCCCGGGTTGCATCTAATGTAGGGGTGCGTATAGTAAGTAGTCCCCTTGCCAGCTTTAATCAGGCCATTTAGAAAGGTCTCTTTTAATCGTGCAATTATGAATTATTCCACCTGGATATCGATTCTCGTCACTCGTAGTCTCTTCGCTCGGTTCGCACTTTTCACTTCTGCTTCCTCGTTAAGCCGCTTCTTCGCTTCTTCGGGATTGGCTCGCTCGTTACAGCGGCCGATGTAAAGGGTTAAGGGAATATCGAAGAGTTAAAAAGGGTCGCCGTCGAGAATGCTTACTGAGAATGAGGGGTTAAGCGATCGAGAAAAGTGAAAGAGGAAACGTGGACGAAGTCCTCGAAAAAGGCCTGAGGAGCTAAAGGGGAAAAGTGATACGCGAGATCTATACAGAAATATATGCATATATTGGAACGTATTTTCTTAATTCGGCACAGATAACGAAAATCCGAGAGCTAATCGATGTCACCTTCGGCCGACCACACTCTTCGTCCACGCATCCGCATGCCAGGCGGACGCCAGCCAATTTTTTTTCCACGGGAACCGACGAGCCGCTATGACGTGAGACTTGAGGTGGGACAGTCTCAAATCTGCTAAAATTACGGATCCTGTCGATTTTTTATTTGAAAACAGTCAAATTCGAGAACTAATAATTCTAATTTGTCGGGATCCTTATAGCCAATAACAAAGCGAATAGCCATAGCGAATATCAGGAAAAAATGTATCTCATAAATTTCTCCCACACAGGTAGAGCCGTGCCTTACATGTAATTGACAAGATGACCCAACACGGAGGATGAGATGGGGAAGAGCGTAACTTAAATGGGTAGAATTTGTTTTTTTTTTCCTCTTTGAATAAAGCGATCCCCTTGCTCATCTCTTTTGAACTACGAGTGGCAAAAGTAACCCCGATAACCACCAACTGTTTGGTATTCACGGCTTTGATGTTCAGCCTAGAGTAAAACGGGCTGCTAGTAAATTCGATTCGTCGGGTCCTTCGGGAATGTTTAATAATGCCATATAAAAATTATTAAAAGGAAAACGTAGATAAAATATCGGATTGAAGTTTCTTTTACCCCATTCAGGATTCCAATAAATATTACAGAACGTTACGTCCAGGACGACGAAGGAAGCGAAAGCGATTTCAGTATTGGTTAGAGGTTGGTAGGCAGAGACGGTATTTCGAGGATATGCAAAGGATTTACAAAGGGTGGCAGACTTAACAAGGAGACTTTATGCGTGCATCGTGCACCTGATGCAACGCTAGTTGCATTCTCCCCTATCCTGTTAAAGGATCTCAGAAGGACCTATAACCGAGCACGTAGCTCGAAGCATTTCGAAAGCCCTCCTGTTTCCCGTTTAAGAGACCCGGAGACATGGAGTGTCGAGACCTCTTATGGGAAACTCGCGAAGCTATGGGGGTTCGGATTATGTTATGTTGGTGCTACGATGCTAGTGAAGGGCGAGAATGGTAGAAGGGGAGGCGACGGTTATATGGCTTTGTTTTTGTAGTAGCTACCTAAAGTAGATATGGGCGGTTGTTGGGTACGTGCCTCACGCCGTGGATGAATGTCGAGGGGTGGAAGAACTAGAGAGGGAGGGGGAAGGGGGAGGGGAGGGGAGAAGGGGGGAGGGGGAGAGAGAGAGACAGAGAGAGAGTCTAATAAACTTTAGCAGTCTCGTCTACAACCTCATTTTTATTATTAAATTTTTCTTCCGTGCATTATACACAACAACCGCATCTCACTACACCTAATCCTGATCCACATGTAAAGTCTGTTCGTGAAACAGAGAGGGTTAGTTCGCATCTTCACCACCAGGAATAGATCCCTTAGCTACGAAGGATCAACCATGAGACTTTCATGGGGTCGGTGGATCAGTCTAGATCGCTTAAATGTCTTTCCTCTCTGTATTTATCACTCTCTCTCTCTCTCTCTCGGTCTATTCCCAGTTCAAAATGATCCTCGAATTGTCTTCGTACCTGTGGGAAACGCGCATCGTATACTCTTCGTGATTGACGCTCGCATTTCGGTATTTGAATCATCAGAGAATTCGACGTCAAGGACACCGAAATCGTGTTCGCAATATGATAAGCGTTAACACAGCCAGGCACGAGTTGGCTGCCGCGCTGTATCTCAGCTTTTGAATGTTGTTCTCGTTCGCTTTGTGCCCGAACGAAACACGCATGCCAGACGAGCGAGGTATTTTTATTCGCTGCTTAGTTTTAATCAAAACTTCACGTACTCGTGCTGCAAATGTTTTTCCACCCTCTGTTCGCCAGATGGAGAAGCCGAGGAAAGAATAAAGAGGACGGGATGCAGTGAAGATTGGAAAGAAGCGAAAGGGAGTCGGTAATAAAAAGGCAGAATTCACGAGCTCTAATTTTAATTAAACGTATCTTGTGGAGGCTCGGAGATAAGGGCGGTTAGCATTTCATTTTTTTTGGTAACATTTTTTTACGAATCGCTTCGGAACGATGAGCGTCGAAGAGTAAGTTAAGAGTCCTAGGGGACCACCTGAGTAAAGGATTTTTTTGACGTCCAGTACATGTATTACGGAAGTCTTGTTACCTTTTTCCCTTGTATTTTTTAACTAGAAAATTCCCCGCAAATCCAACGATACGACTTTAACATCCAGACTCCCTGATACCCTCCAAAACTCCTGGTCACTGGCCTGCGAATCTCCGAATGTCCGAGGCTCGCAGGCTCTCCTACTCCCCCGTCCAGTTTTACCAGTTTTCGTTCGACCGGACTTGGCATTAGTCCAAAAATCCAACTCCTATATAACCCTCGTTTCTACTCCTCCTTCCCCCCCCCCTCCATCACTGCACCGGTGCCGTTGCCTCTGAATCTGCTTCCAGCCTCGACCTCATCCAATCCTGCCGAACACACGATGTCTCTTTCATTTGCCAGGAAAAACTCACTCTAAGCCTGGCCCATGGCTGGTTGCCCGGTTGCCAGCTGGTTGCTCGGTTCTCCGGTTCCTGATCTCTCTCTCTCTCTCTCTCTCTCTCTCTCTCTCTCTCTCTGTCTCTGTTTCTGTCTCTGTTTCTCGATGCGGTCCCCTGGTTACGCGAGTACCATGAATTCCCTAGATTCTCCGCAAGGGTAGCAAGGATAGCTGGCGTACGCACGGAAGAGCAAAAATTGGCCGCAATCTTTGCACCGCTTACGGACAATTACCACCGAGATTGCTTTTCAGGATTATGTCGTTTTTTAAAACCCGATTTCTTCCACTTTTTTTCCCTCCCTTTTCCTCTTCCATCCGAAGTATAGCCACGCGGCCAAAGCCACTCCTCGCGGGATGAAAGGAGATTATATCCAGGACACGCTCGCCCTTTTATCGAACCAGCCTGACCCGATTTCTAATCGAGTCCCTGTACTCCACAGAATAGCCCATAATAAGATGAAACGTCCTCCGCTTACAGCAATTCTCTCGTACGGTCCTTCGAAAGAAAAGTATTTCACTGCACGAATGCTCCCCCATCGACGTCTGCATTATTACCCAACGGATGTACTAAAACAAAATAGCACCGAGCACTGATAGGAGGCTCATCCCGGAGCTGCGAGGAGTTCAGAAAAATCCACCTATTTGACATCGATCCTCGTGCTGCATCGTTTGAGCGAGGCCAGAGCGAGCGGAGGAACGGCTGGCCACCCATGCAAGGCGTCTGCATATGCTCTCGGGCAGTTTACTTTCTAATGGGAAAGAGGTCTCGGTGTTTCCGTCGTATCGTTTATTTAATAACCAGAGCGCAATCCTGGCTTTGTTTCCAGGGAATTGAGAGGATGGCTGGCAGTTATCGTTTGAGCTTGAGTCTTTAAACTGCAGCGATGCAGTCGAATCCACCGGTCGGAAGCCGTACACTAGAAAATGGCAGAGATCCTCGACTTGGTCCTGGCTTTGGCGCGACGCACGGACATGCGAAGAGCTTAACGTAGGAGTTAGGTTAAAAATACAGGAAAAATATGGCAGAGCAAAAGGGTGATATACCGATGGCCGATATAGAAGGGCGAGGCTCCATGACGATCGATCCTCCAGGCAGGTCCGTCTTTAACGCGTTCAAGATTGGGAGGCGACGGGAGCGCGTAATCCCGAGCGCTGCGGTCATCCGGCCACAAGCCATAGATCGGCGCCGCATTCGCCCCATGGCCGATTGCGGCTACACCCTAGAAACTCCGACCCTCCCGTCATCCTACAGCGCGGGCACCCTCGAAGCTCCAGCTTGATGGACGAACCCAAGCATCCCCGTGAGCCCGAACGGCAGGACCCAACCCTCCTGAGCTCGACCCCGACCCACACTAATTAGCCCTCGAGCCACGTTGCCTCTCTGGCTACGATCTTCGACGCACCAGATATTGCTATAGGGTCAACTATGCTGTGACTGCAAACCACCGAAAGTGAGGGAGAGGCTGCCTCTTGAATACTCGCCCTAAGGAATTCCTCTGTATAATGATGCACTGGACCATATACGTTGGCTGGATCCTCCTTTCCGTGCGTATATCGATAAATTATAGAAAATCTGTCGAAAAACAGTAAAATCTACGGTAGCGATAAAGCAGTCGGATCTTTCGGTGGGAACTTGTATTGTGATAAAGGGTGATGAAAGCAGAGGTATTTTCAAAATTACACATAAATTGCGAAATAGGTATACGATTGTGGGAAGACGTCAGTGTGTCGATATGTTGGATAACAGGGACAGGGATCCCGAAATCGCGGACACTCCAGGGTTGAAAGAGAGTTTTATCGGGACTCGTTCGTTCCCATTAGAGAGAAACAATTCCCCTTTCAGTGAGAAACGTCTAAAAGCTAGAAACAGGCTGGACTCAATGGCGCCTGAAATGTATCCCACAGCCCCCTTAGTCTCCGCGCAATCGCTTTTGCTTTTGCTTTTGCCTCGGCACAACCCTTTTCCATTAAGATTAGCGGGCTAATGGCACCGCGAGGACCGTACATTCATACATACCGTGGGTACCGTAGCTTCCTCCAGGTATAACCGCCCCATGTACTTCCTGGGTATCTGAATCCACGAAGAGAGGGTTCGCGTGCCACTGGAGAAGGGATGCTGTGCGTCGGGTTAGTTCACGGGGTCGAACCAAGACTGGAGAAGGGTATGAAAAAGGGGTTGGGACGAAGTCGCGAAGTTTCGTCTGCGACTCTCTGCGTTTCCTTCAGGGTCGGATGAGAACCTGGTGAACAATTAGCCGGGACCTCCGACTGGGTAATTGAACTGCTTCCCTTCCACGGTTACCGTAATCCTCCAGCCATTGGTTTTTTTAAATATTCTTTTTATCTCGGCCCACTTCACCCCGATCGAATCATCCCCCAGTGGCATTTTCACACATTCATATATATACATATATGAAAAGATGTCGCGATTCCCAGTCACATCTTCACGTTTCGCTGCTTTTCTCCCGTGCATCAATTCCCAGCGGCAAATGGAGCAGAATGCATAATCCAGAGTCCATATGGCCTCCAACCAATCCAACCCGACTGTTAGATTAGATTAGTATCGCGTCTCGACCATTGTTGGACACTTTTCGGCAAAAGGCGAACAAAGGGATCATCCACCCTTGCGAAAAACCGATATGGCAGTTTGGCAGTCTTTACAAAAAAAAAAAAAAAATCATTCGGCGTAATCAAATTTGTTTTCGATCCTACCTACTTTCGCGTACCGATTCTTTCTTTAGCTCGCTTAAATAATGCTTTCAATTTAGCTCAACCAGTTCTCAATTTAGCTAATGGGAGATCGCGAACGGGGTTTTATAAAGTTAACGTATTGCTAACGAAGTTACACTTTGCTCTTCGATTACCTAATATTTCATTGCATCCAAGAAACGTAATGCTATTCTGAGTGAAGTCAACCACTTGAAACTGTTCTATACTCCGTTGCATCTGTATATGGTATATCTAGTTTACCAACACTGTTACCAGAGATACTGCGATAGCGAGTTAAACTCCTTCGTAGACTTGACGTAACTGTCAATGAACATAGACACTGCAAGAGGAACAAAGATCCGACAGATTCGGATGTAATATACATGGGATCGTGATATATCAGAGCTGCTACCAGACAGTTGGTACTTCTGTGCTACCGCAAAGAGTACGTATCACGTGGGTTTGCCGAATAAAGCCGGTACTACATTAAATGACAGAAATGATTGGTCCTGGCTTCATATCGGTCCATGTGTGCAGACATGTATAAGATGGCGACACCATTTAAGTGCTGCCCGATTGCCTCGGGCATCGTATCAAAATATTTTACATTGGCCTGGTTTGGAAATTGAGTCACTGCTCCGCATACTGGAAAATTCAAACGAGCGCCCGAGGATCCCGAAGACTCCGATCTGTTCCCAAGTTCTAAGTTATGGGGTTAAAGGTCAGTAATTGAGGAGGAAAGGGGTAGAAGTTTCTTGGGATAGGCACGTTGGGGGGTTCAAGTGAGATCGCGAATCGGAGTAAAATAATTTTAACAAATTTTATCCAGGGTGTAGTTTCAGGATGCTGAGGAAAAAGCGCAAGGGATGGCAATTGTATAAGGGTGCGTAACGATCAGTGGGATTTTGGATACTGCCTTTTACAAGGACGGGGATAAAGGTATATGGATTAGAGTGTAGCGGCATGGCGACTAGGGCAAATTGAGGATCAGCCAGTATGAACGTGCTGGGGTTTACCTGCTATGAATTAATTCGATAATGTATCTGCTAATGAAAATATTATCTACTCCTATTTAAATAATCCAAAATGCCGTAGCTGTCCCAACCGTTATTACCGGGGCATACCATCGAGCATAATTATGAGCACATTAACGAGTATCTGTAATTGTTAAATTTTGTTACGCGTATCGTAAATATTAATAAAACTTTATCGATCACGGTGAATTTTATATATATAAAAAACGAGAGAAACATTATTTGTAAATGAATTTAATTTTCGAAACGTTGCTCGAACTTTGATAAACACTCATTCGAATATTCTCTTCTGATTCAATGACATAACTAATTATATTGTACTCGTCGTTCTTCGATCTCGCCAAGCGGTACGATCAAATTAGTTGAGGAAATTAATTATCGATAGCATTAATTAGAATTGCCCAATCCGACCGGAAGGTGCAGTTTCGATATCGCGTAACCTGGCTATCCAGGTGTCCTATCGTACGTATCGCTCTCCTGTCATTCGTATCGGCCGGGACACGCTTGTTTCTATTGGCACCGGGGAGTGTTATATGGGCTACTCGATAGCATCTCTATGGTGATTGGCCGTCGTGTTGCTGACTACCCCGTACTACCGGCAAACGTAAGCGTAACGCTGCGCTACGTTGATTACGAGTTACTGCCGTTGAGACTGCAAGGGGAGAAAAAAGTCAGAGAGAGAGAGAGAGAGAGCGAGAGAGAGAGAGAGAGAGAGAGAGAGAGAGAGAGAGAGAGAGAGAGAGAGAGAGA
>JARQSW010000702.1:187169-200628 GCA_030142375.1 Calameuta pallipes | reverse complement strand
AGAGAGAGAGAGAGAGAGAGAGAGAGAGAGAGAGAGAGAGAGAGAGAGAGAGAGAGAGAGAGAGAGAGAGAGACTTGTCAATTATTTTTCCTTTTTTTCATCATACCAAAGATTCTGAACGTTTCCTTCGGTATCGTCCAAATAATATCAGCCGGGTAGACCAAACGCTTTAGGTCCATTTTAGGACCCTGGTAATAGGAGGAGTCTTAATATGGTAAATCCTCTCATTATGGTCTTCGTGTTCATCTTGGCAGATATCCCAATCCGAAATCATCCCTCCACCCTTGTTTCACTCTGATGGCTAATACCGTATATGGGGTTGATTCAGCTAAAGACACATGTCCCACGTTGGAGATCTGTCGCTCGATGAGGGGCTCTGCGTGTAAGCTGCTTAGCGAAAAATCTTTTTTCTCCTTTCACCCTTGACGCACTCTGTCTGTTGAACGTGATGCTGCGGATCGAATCTCAGCGCCCCGTAGCAATAAAGCTTAGGGAATCCCGTATTGGGATTCTCGTGAGAGAATGCTAATGGCTGATCGAGTTCTCATTAATACTTAACGAGAAGCGGCATGAATGCACTTTTAGTATAGCTCGTGACGTAGAACCCGTACTCTCGATCCTCGAGACTATTATCGATAATATCGAGAATATTCGAAATTCGTACCAAAGTATTCTGACAGATACGTAAAATCGTTGATAACGATTTTGACGTCTGTCGCATGACTTTATGCTGAATTAATTTATCGACGAATAAAGAGCCCCCGATTATTAATTATGTAATTACAGTAATTTCGTGTAACGAAATTGTTTGCGTCCACTCGTGAATTTCAAGTTATCAGTACATTCGTTATCGGTCGCTCTCTATGGAGTAGACATTATTAAATTACTCCTGAGTGTCATAGATGCTCAAGAGCAGGACGCCAATTTCTTTTTTTATCAGCGTTTACAAAATTTTATCATTTAAAACACCTGCGTCATATATAATTATCACGAGTGCTCGTCGCGCCTCCAGTTTCAAATACGTCATTCCTAATACGCGTCCTGGATTTGACAAAATCGTGCAATTTATCGAGTTTATGTAACGCATTTACATAACTAAAATGGATAAATAAAAAATTAAACCATCTCTTATCAATCACCAGATAACGTTACGAAATGTCAAGAGCCATCAAAATAAAACTCCCGGAATCGTCGTATTTCTCTGCTGAGCAGCCTTCAACGTGCTCGTTCGCGATACCGGGAGTCTCAGCTCGTGAATTTTATTGGTCTCGCGTGTGAGGAAATAAGGGTTGTAGGTAGAGTCAGTAGGTTGAATTCAACGGGAGCTTAAGAGAGGGAACCAAATAGACTACTGAAACTCATAGCAGAGTTTTATATTCTTATCCTTTACTTTTATTCTCATTCCCAGTTTAACGACCTATCGAGAACCTTTATTGACACAAACTCATTCGCCCTCCATTATTAACCTCCTGTACTGAACTTCACAATGACTATATTCAACACCAGATACCGTTAATCCTTAACTCCCAGAGTCCCTGAATCCTCGTTTCTTAATTTCCAGTAGCAAAGTGACGCGTAGCTCGTACAAGACCACGAGACCAGTTCCAGATCCTGACTAATAATTATACCTTCGCCAAGGATCCAATTCCAGTTACCAAACCTAAAGGCAAACTACGTTAAACGGATAATTATTCGGAACGCTTGGAACGGGATGGGAAAGAAGCTGGATCCACCACATTTGATTTTTTCAACCGGAACTATTGCATAATTTAGGGCTAATTTAGGGCTAATTTTGGACCCCATATTTGATTTTAGGGCTCACCCCTTAGGGGGTGGATGTGTGGTGGACCCAGCTTGGGCCCTGACTGGGTCCACCACACTCGTTCTCACTCATCTGAAATGATAATCTCAACTTATTATACACCATATTTTTAGGCTATTTAAGGACTGTTGAATGCACCTAGTCGCAATTAAATCGGACCACCCCTTCCGAAAAAGCTACCCCCTTATATACTTTTCTGATGTTATTTCAAGTTTAATTGCTTTGGAACTGTTCTTTATTCATTATAAATTCGGGTTGCACCATTAGGCCCCAAAAAACGACCCCCAACACAAGTTAATATTGTCTGGACGTGTAGCACCATGTTCTTTATTATTCTGAATGACTTTAAAAATCAGTATTAATTAAGGGCTTACGTTCCCAACACTGCGATTTTTGGGCTGCACCCTTTGGCTTCAAAAAACAACCCCCAACACAAGTATAAGCATAGGGAAATAGATCTCTATTCATGAATGACCGCATCGACCGTGTTACTGTATTAGCCCACAGTTTGCAACCGTGTCGAGTTTGTTTGGGTCTTATGGACACCTAGCGCATTTTTCGCCTAGTGTTGGGGATTGTTTTTTGGGGCCTAGAGGTGCAGCCCAAAAATCGAAAAGATTTGAAAATTTAAATTTATAGCATCATATATTTTTATATTGCATAAAGAACAGTTTCCAAAGCAATTGAACTTGAAATAACATAAGAAAAGTATATAAGGGGGTGGTTTTTTCAGAAGGGGTAGTCCGATTTAATTGCGGCTAGCCGCATTCGACAACCCTTATAATAAGGTGAGGTTGTCATTACAGATGAGTGAGAATGAGTGAGAACATCCACCCCCTAATGGGGTGAGCCCTAAAATCAAATATGGGATCCAAAATTAACCCTAAATTAACCCTAAATTATGCAATAGTTCCGGTTGAAAAAATCAAATGTGATGGACCCAGCTTATTTCACATTTGGAACGGATCAAGCCGAAGTGCATCGAGTTAGGATTACGACGTCGTTTCGATAAGAATATCTGGAAGCAAAATATCCTTTGTCATCTTCCATCTCACTCGCTCTCGCTCAGTCCTACTGTCTCCATCCTACCTGAACTCACTGCTAAGACACGAGCCTGTCCCAGGGTCTTCGGCAGTTTTAAATTTTATACTGTAATTCCGATCGGTTCTACAATTAGAACAAATCGTAAAGCGATAATGCAGAATTATGTGTGAGCTGAGTTAAAACACGGAGCAAGTACCTGCCGCGCAGTGATTTGTGTCCTGAGGTTCGGTGGCCCGGTGTCACGATAATTTATCGTGGTAAAATATTGTCGCTCGGAACGCAGAGCGGCACGTATGTACATTCGTATATACCGCGCTTGCATACAGGTTATATAATGTATATAACGTAAGCACCCATATCCATGGGTTTCGCAAACACGCACGTTTGCACGCACGAATCATCCACCTTTGACTCGCAGCTGAGTTTATTACATGGAAACAGGAGAGCTGCCTTCGCGTTGCCGAATCGACGGGAGGCAAAGGGACGTTAGAACGGGAAATTCAAATTTTTTAAATTCTATCGCCCGGACGGTGCCGCAACAACGTCTGTCGCTCAGAGGAGAAACTGATCGGATGGATTTCCGGTAAGATCGGGTTGCAGCTCGGAGTTTCGAAATTTCATGTCAAATGCAATTTCGAGCTGGTCTAGTCCAACGTGGGCTCGTTGATATGTAAATGAGTCGCCAAGGAATTACAATGGAGATGCAGACACGGATAGGCGAGAGGACCGTCTGAATAATGCATTACCGAACTCCGCGCATAACAATGATTTCGTGACCTAATAATGTCTACGAAAATAAATCGATATCCCACATTACTGCGTCCTTCCTTGGCAAGTGCTGTCCTAAAGGCGCATTAATAATCCCCAGAGAATTCACGAAGCGCGAGGAACGTTACGGCAGTCTCGAATAAATCTAACCCCGTTGACGCTTCGGTTTCCTGTTCCCGAACAGTCCTGAACAGGTACGCCAAAGCAGCCTTAAGCCGTCTTGGCAGACTCGAGCAACCTTGATTACCGAACCGCAGCCGAGATATCATCACCGCCAGACGTCCTTTCAGACTTAGCCGGGGGGGTCGGTCCGCCCCTTGATCCACTCCTTCCGGTTACTCGTGTTTATTCTGATGTCTCCGATATTCGGTAGCTCCTGGGTCTAGTTGACTGAACTTAATTACACCGATCGAATGGCTTTATATTAATCGGATCGTCAAGCTATACCGGAACCCCTCTTTAGGGTTGATCATTAGGAACCTGATAGTTACCTCGGCTGGTGCGAAGGTCTCCTCTTGCACGACTGATCAGATGAGGGTTGATAAGGGAATTTCCCGGGTAGGGAATTTCTGGCAACAGCCAGACAGGCTCCGGGATCTCGATTGTGACGGGTCAAAGGACAAAAACAAATGGATGCACTCTCTAAAATGAGTTCCATCCCAACCATCTCTGAACAATGTTCAGACCATTAGGCAGTATCGTATAGAGAGCAAAACAATAAAATACATCACACTTATTCGTAAATTAACGGTTCCTATTAGAAACGGCGTTGGATATATTGCTGATGGTGTGGTATGGTGTGGTATGGTGTCTACGTTGTCTACGGTGTCTATGGCGTGTATATGACGCGCATCCCCCGTTCATTTCATATAATTACCGACGTGGCTTGCCGCCCGATAATACACCGCGCCATGGACCCCATAACTTATATTACACGATGATAATGGCGCGTTAATGCGCACGGGGACGGAAGTTGTATAAAGGGGGGATTACGTGGAGCTATTTCTCATGGACCTCTTTTACTCTTACAGCATCCCTTCTTATTCTCTTTTCAGCAACGCCACTCTCCTTTATAACCTCTGTAACCTCCGCAGCACACATCCCATTAGGATGCACCTGACAACCAACTCACTCGAAATTTCATTTTCCACAATTTAACAATTTTTATTATTTACTACTGCATTCGAACCATCCCACTTCAGGTGTCATTCGCACCACGATATGCAAAGCATACGTGTATCGACTTTAGCCAAAGACTTTGCTCCCCTATCACGATGCGTCTAAATCTCTTTGCGTTATCAGGTAGAAGAAGAACCCCTACGCGACGAAGGGTATCAATTCCTATCACCAAATAAACACGATATATTTTAGCTAGCGAATCGAAAAATCTCCGAGTCTCAGAGTCTTAGAATCTCGGTGTGGGCCGGGAAAGCCCGCTTTAAAAATCCTTAGATCCCTCAGGATAGGCCGACGTGCAACCCCCCGTCTCTATAGATGCCGACAGAGCCCAGTCGGGGTTGGGGTGAGATTGTCCCGTGGCTGTGTGAGCGCCGACTCGTCTGGCAGCGGGGACAGGAGGGTGCAGAAGATGCAAAAGGGGGATGAAGAGCGCGTGTCTACCCTCCGCGAGAGCAGGGACGCACACAGGCGCAAGGGGATGCGTAAGCCGAGCCCCGTAGGGGTTGACTACTTCACGCGTACTTTTACCGCTTGCGAGTTCAATCTCACGTTAAATAACAATGCCAGCGGAGACCCTTGGGGGACGTACCCGCCCATCGATCAAGGGGGATCAGCCCCCACAGCTCGGAACGGGGGCGGTGGTCCCAAACGAACCCCTGCAGGAACCCCGAGATACTGGGAAATACTTGGAACCTTCCTCCCATCCGCCCACCGAAAGCTTCACGAAAATAGCATACTTACTTAATTGCATGCGGCTACAGTCTCTAATGCGTTATGCTAACGAGGGTAGATTTATGGCGGAGACATTTAAGAGTTTACCTCGATTAAGCTGAGACTTCGGCTCCGTACTAGGATTTCCCTTTTGCCAGCTACGAGATATTTAAGGGAAGCTTTATTTCTGTGAATGGCCTCCAATCCCGCGGGTCAACTCGCAGCAAAAACTATTCCTCACCCCTGCTTTGTTTTCTCCCCGCTCCCGCCGTCCCCGCCTCTTTGTCACGGATTTTGTAAAATCAACTTCTGTTCCCGCAGTTAATTTCAAACTCGGAGCGCCCTGCTATCAGATGCAATTGCAGATGCAGAGACGGAATTTCAGGTTGCGTACTGGCTGAGTACTCATTTCGTAATGGAATATTGTGAGAGGCGGGTAACGCGCACGAGAAAATATACGACGAGAATATGAATAATATCATGCACACTTAAAGTTCCCTCCTTTTTTTTTTCTTCTACTCAGTGTTAATTGACGTTGATTAATATTCGCGTGGGCTAATTTTTTATTTAACCCCGGAGAAGTTCAGGGTCCGACCGAGCAACCTCAGGCGATCGATCTTAATCGACTCTTTGGATCTCAGTGAATTATTATGTATTCATTGTTCGCCGTTCGTTCGAACAATTTTTTCAAACCGATACAAAGGGAAATCAAGACTCTCGGAACGTTCCTTGCCAATGTTTTTTTTTTTAATCGCTCCGTACATTCATTTCGTGGCAATATTTAACGCTCGACCGACCCTGTCGAATCTTTTTGAAAATTCAGTGGAACGGACGAGCCGAGTGATCGTTCGATAGGAAACTGTGAATTGAAGTAACAAGTACGTAGAAAAATGTAAAACGGTACCAGATACCTGATAGCAATCCCTAACATAGGCACCGGACGTAACCTCGCCTAACCCGAACGATGTCTTAGGAGTTACCAGCCGTGTTGTACCGACTAATTCAAAACTACATATTTAATCCAGAGCAAACTTGGGGTTGCCCGGGCAACCGACGACACAAAGAACCCACTAGCCGCGAGAGACTTGAAAACTCGCAATGTACAGTGCTGAGGAATCACGAGTGGGGCTGGGGTTGAACCCGGCAGGGTGGCTGCTGGTGGATAGTAAAAAAGAGTAGAGTCGTGTCGAGAGAGCATACCTCCTCCTACCACACTCCAAGACTCCAACACTCACTGTCCCGGAGATGCAAGAGGCTGATGTCTGGCCGTGGCACGTATGTTGCGTCATATCATGCTATCCAGGTATACGCAACTAGAGAGCCATGTGCTGATCATCAGAATGCCTTGGACTATTACGTAACGCACATGTACCAAAGGCAAACAGCATTGAAGGACTAGCCGGAGAAACGGGCATTGTTTGATCATCGCTCAATGCAGCCAGAAATTCACCTACCGCATCCCTGATAGGAATATCTTAATGAAAATTTAGGACCCGTCAAGGACCCGGTTGACGTCCGCCCTGTTCCGGCTGAGACCTGGACATGATCTTGATTTATAGAAAAAAAATTGTTATCCGCGGTTTCAGTGATTTATTACGCTTCAATATCGCGATGAAGGGTCGAGTACCTCCAGCGGATAGATACTATGGGTTTAAGTATCGCATAAGTATCTGAATACAAGCAGTTATCTGGAGTTTAGTATCTGACGCTGATGTAGAGGGCTGGCAGGGAGCGTCGACGAATGAACGCATTGATGGATCGACTCATCGCAGGACATACGACATTAGCAGCATTTAGCACGAGGAGTAATGATACAGTCTGACGCCGATGGGCGACTAGGTTAGCCTAGCAGCGAGACAGAGATTATCGAGCATTGGAAACGGATAGCCTGGATGTGAATCTCTTCACTCTCGTGGGGATCCGCAAGGATTACGGATCGGATTAGACGTTCAATTCTGTGCTTCTGGGGCGACGTCGAGATCTCAAGGTCGATAAAACCAAATCTTCTGGCAAGTTGGTGCCATCGGTAGCACCGGTGGTAGCGAGTGATCTCGGCGACGCCAACGACGCCGGAGAGAAGAGCTAACGACCCTTCCTCGCTTCGATTCGTCAAAGTTTTTTTGTTCCACGCCCCAACGCCCATCGTGAACCCAGAGAACGGGCGAGGGAGACGTTAGGATAAAATAAAGAAGGGTTATCTCGGTCCTCTCCTTATCTATTCATCCATCCATCCATCCATCCATCCAATCGTCTATCCATCTACCCGTCTATCTCGGAATTGCACACAGCGACTTCCGTTTACTTGAGGCTGGAATTCTTTCTCGGGTGAATAAGCACCGGCTGCCACGAGATACCGTGTACACAGGTTGGATGGTTTGCATCTATAGCCAGGGGTGCATTATGGTTTATCGAAAAACGATTGCGATGAAGAATCGAGCATTAACCCTTAGTAAGTCAGCCGGTCGGACAATAAAGGTATAAGAGGACCAGGCTGTGCGTTCAAATAAAATAGGCGTAAGAACCCATGGTAAAGTTTCTTATTGGCAATTGTTTTTGGTCAAGGGTAACGTGTGGTTGATCAACGTGAGCCAATGAAAAATAATTCATTGCTCTTGGCGAAAGAGCACTGGCCAAGTGGGGGAAGTGTCAGGGCACGAAAGAGCTGCGGGGGGTATGTCACGTGTCTATAGCGGAAGAGACCCGAAGGAAGGGAAAAAGAGAGAGAGGCGGTGGGGCACAGTGATAGAAATGGAAGCGAACCCCCAAAGCCGCAAATCAATGAAACTGTCTCGTTACATCACGTAGCCGGGACTTTATTTCCAGAGCAGGACTGTCGCCGACAGAGGCCGTAATCGCGGCGGCAAACAAACGTGACAACCTTCCCTCGGCTTCTACGTCCTGTATTTATTTCAGTGTCTCACCCTCGGATAGGGGTAATCATACGAAACCCGTAGGGGAGATCCTTGCGCACCGCTAATCCAAAGCCCATATACTGTAGATATAGTAAAGTTAGAGAGCGTCGGGTCTGGGGTTAAAGTTGGGTAATAAAATTCAAGGAAGTCTAGTTGTCCCGGTATAACGTACCAAATTCCAAAAGGACATTCCGGAGGACCTTACAGTGCGGTTACGTTTGTTACTTCCGGATTACATCAATTATTCACGGTCGTCCCGCGACTCGATGGAATTCCCTTTACTGGCTTTTATGGCTCGGAAGGGTGAAAGAATCGAGAGAAAACGAGGTAAAAGGAGAAAAAATGGGACGATATTATAAGGCAGCGGATGGACCGGGGGGGTCGAAGAGGGATCATCCTACGTGCCGGTAACCTCCAGTGTATCTTGAATCAGAATGAAACTTGTCCACGAATTCAAATAAGAATTGCTCGAGGTTACGTTTCCAAGAGTCGTCATGATAGTTTACGACTCTTTTACGAGAGTAACATAACCATGGGCGCTCTTGGAAAATGTTCCTCGGACGCCTACGCGACGCTACGTTTATTTCGAGGGAAAAGTCGTGAATGAGTTCATCAAAGGAAATCGCGCGTCCATCAAGGAAAATAAAAGTCAAATGGATATTCGATAACTCGGCGAAAGACCGAAAACCCCTCCAAACTTTTTCTATCTGAAAGATCCTTGGTAGCGCCTCGCAAACGACACTTTTTTTGGGGGTCCTGATAATTATTATCGCACAGGACGAAATGATGCGCGAAAGAAAGATTAGCCCGGGCGACCTAACGAGAGAGAGAGAGAGAGGTAGAGAGATGGGATTTGGAAATCTGCGATCGACAATGGTTATGACCATTTGAAGAATTACGATCGCGCAATGGAACTCCCCTGATCTTCATTAAGCTTTTCCAAATAGGCTTTTAACGTGGCGAAAGGGAGGATACTGGTAAAAACGAGTCTATCTAAAGGAAGACCGACCATCATGGATCATTGATCATCCATTTGATCCCTTATACGATCTCACTGCAGTCCCTTTCCTCTAAGGCCAATACCTCGCCCTTTGGTATTTTCACCCTTGTTTTTGCCCGCAGAAACACAGATCTGCCGGGATAACTTCTAGACACAAGATACACGTATAGAGGGTAAGTAAGCGGGCCCTTCCAGCAATTCTGCTGCCCTTGGCTTCATCGGTGCGCGAGTTAAGAGCATCCGGCCACCATAGATTTTTATACTTCCGCCAGAAGCACGGAAGGGCAACGCGAAAAAGGTCCTAACCTTCTTACCGATCAATTTCTCGACGTAGCCACCCTTTATCCTTTCCCAAGTATTGAGTGCACCCTTGTTTTATCTCTATGTAACGATAAAGAAATATCTCAAACCACCCCTTGCTTCGTTCTATCTAAAGAGGAGGCTGGATCCAGCGAAGGTAGCTGTAGAGAATTTGTCTTCGAAGGTCTGCTCCGTACCAGTTCGAGGGACTCTTTTGTATGGCTAAGTCATAAGGAGATCGCCCCTCGAAATGCACTGATCCGAATCAACCAAAGATGATCGCAGTTCTTTACTTCATTGAAACATAACGCAACGCTCGAAGCCGCAATTCGGCTGGTGTAATTGGCTCGGCTCGGATAACGAGAGGGAGAATTTTTAGACTATGAGAAAATATCAATTACAATAATGATACGTGTGCCGAACGGATTCGCGTATACAGGATATCCAACTATCTTCCTCATTATATTCCATCCTCGTACAGATCCACATTAACGAATGCACTTATTTTGAAAATTACGCCACCGCGTTTGCTCCTGCGGTCTCCTGTTACGAAATACAGCTGAAATTCGAGTGCGTATTCAATATCAGTGGATCAGTGTTTTCAGCAGCGTTTTACCCGCATCGTTTTCAAGGGGTGTGACGTTACAGAGAAGCTCACCGAGTAGGGAGCAACCAACTTGGGGTGCTGATCCCTACGTAATGCCTCGTGATATAAACACCCCCTGGATGGTTGGTTGTCCGATCGGCCTGTCTATAACAGCCCCCACAGCCCCTACAGCCCCCACGGCCCCCACAAACCTACTGCACTAAACTAACATTCGTTCACATCCCTCCGCCCTAGATATGCCGTTTACGTCTTAAGCAGGGTGATCTGTCTCATCTTAGAAGACGCCTGCCTCTGATGTTGCTCGACATATCAGCCTCCCTATCTGGTCCAAAACATTATAAGTATAGGTAGGTATAACATTAGTCGAATGACTGGGCCAAATTTCTCAGAGGGTCGAAAAATAGCTGAACCACCCTGGGTGTTAATAAGGGGTAGTCAGCTGAGGAGTATTATCAAGGCACTACCCTAGCTACCCACTGTATGTTATTATGCCATATAGGTACACAGGAGTGAAGTCACGAGACGAATCAGAAGCCGTTGAATGAACCGAAGCATTTTGATGAAGTTTTCCGGGGGCGTAGGAAAGCGCAGACCTCGGTAAGCCCAGGCTTGAAGTAGAAGACTAAATTAAAATAGGGCTTACGGGGGTAAACTCGGCCACGTAACCAAAGATGAAAATAGGCTGTTCCGTGGAGGGGGGGGGGGCGGTTGGTACGGCGTTAGAGCTGCCGGTGTCGGCGTCCCCAGGAGAAAAGAATCGCGGGCGGAGAATTGTTTTGGACAGATCGTAATAATGCCCACATCGCTGTCTGCGCGAAGACAATGCCACCAAAGAGATGGGTCTCGCGGTTAATGAAACATTTTCTCTGAATAGCGGATTATTGTGGAAGGAGCTAGGAGCTCGCCCATTATATTTCCCTCGTGAATTCCCAACCTACCGCGTCTACCCCTTGCGTCCGTTTAGTTATCATTTTTCCGTGTTGCCGAGAGTGGACACGTTACTATCAGCCGAGCGGATGGATGAAGTAAAAGAGAATAGAAAAAAAATACTAAAATCTGAATAAAACAAGAGCAGCAAGGAAACACGTGGGTTCACTTGGGTCGGCAGAAGGGCAGTTGGATTGTGGTGGAGGAGATGAGGAGGGATCAGCAGGACGAAGGGATAAGAGAAGAGGATCAGGAGGATGGAACAGGGGCTGCTGGAGGGAAGAGGGTCTACGAGTCCCGCGCCAAAGCGATACCGTATTCCCGACGGTCCAATATTCGGCATAAATCTAAAAAGTGTAGGTCCCGCATATATGTACCCTATCTAGCTGCTACAGTTCCAATGGCGCAGCGTAATGCGGCAGGTCTGGCAAGGACGTTGCAGTGTTATAGAACAACCCTTATCTTCTTGTGGCTCCCGCGTATCCATGATATTATCGATATTTTATTCGTGTTTACCCTACATTGGTCGCGTCCACCCCTTCGGGTTACGGCTCATGAAGCGTGCACATACGCGTGTATGGAAGCAGGGAGCCGTGTGTCGCCTCTTTCTGGGGGCTAGTTTGATGTATGCTTACTCTTTTCATCCCTTAGTTAGTCCCCGTTCCAACGACCGATTTCATCTTCTCTCTCTTCTACTTCGATCATTCGCTCTTCCTTCTCTCTTGAAACCCCCCGCCGCCGATCCCTGCTTCGGTCGATTGAACATTCGATACGTAAAGCAGTTTTATTTATCTTTGCAAAGGGTCGCATATATTATCGATCACGAGTTACCCGGCCGCAATGCCAAAACGGATGTAAAATTCATGGTATACGAGGGAAACCGTCGTCTCTCTCTCTCTCTGTCTCTCTCTCTTCTTGATATATTAGACCCCTTGCCATGTGTCCGGCTTATTTATTTTATGTCAAAAATTTCATTGTAAATTACCAACCCTGGCCGTCGCCTCTCGTCGTTATCGTCTTCAACGTCATCATCCACGTTCTGTGGACCTTCTGCTATCTTTCAATTCTGACCCTGCTATTCCAATCGCCTCGGTGAATGAAGTGACAGAGTGTCGACAGTTTTAAACTATGTAAACTCTGCTTGAAAATCTCTCACCAATATCCTCTACTGTCTCAATGGAGAAGAGAAAGAAATAAAGTAGCTAAGGGTTAGCGCGACGTTCTACCAGAGTAAGAGGGAGTTCTGGAGCTATTCAAGTCCAGGAAGTCCAAGTAGAAACGAAGCACCGTAGAGGATCCGTAGCGGAAGGGAGTGCAAGGATCCAGTTCGATAAGGATTTTCCTAGTCCCTTAATACGAAGGGGTGTAGCTGAGGAGAGGATTCTATATACGGGGTGGCTTTCGAAAGCATTTTATATACGGCACCTTTTCGAAGCTGAACTTACGGTTATATTTTGGGGAGTGGTTTCTTATGGTGTCAGCAGCCGAGCGAAGCCGTCAGATTGCTTTGTTCAATACCCTGAACCATCCTGAGGGCGCACTTTACACTCCATTCTGCCGACGGGACTTAGAGGATGCCTGGCTTCTCGCCCTCGATAATATCCAGTGCCCACGCATCCTACAGCGTCGAACAATCGGATGGCATATATCTATTCTGATGGCCTCAATATTCGCAGGACCATACCTCGCTTATAGGAAGAAACGATATTCAATTCTGATTATAGGGATGGAGGGGAGCCGTCTAGTTACACGGATTTCCTTACGATTATTCATGCTGCCTTATTCACAGTTTTATATACTTAAAATTTAATACTTTAATTAATAGTTTCTTATGAAAGCGAATCTCTAATAAACCATGACAAATTCTGCCTCTTCGTCTACCCTCTACTTAGCCTGCCGCAGATAATTTGCATTATTCTACCGTTGGCACTCACTCTGCTTCAGTTTCATTCTCTCGCAGCCGCTTCAACCCTTCCAACCCCTCCAGCTCAGCTTCCACCCCTTAACATCAGCCGGGCATCTCCTGCCAGCTAGCTAACGCAGTACTCGAATGGCTCCCACACTCATTCCCTCGACCACCGTGCGTCATAATGATGGCATTCTGTATTGCCAGAGCTCTCTCTCTCTCTCTCTCTCTCTCTCTCTCTCTCTCTCTCTCTCTCTCTCTCTCTCTCTCTCTCTCTCTCTCT
>JARQSW010000702.1:89678-187069 GCA_030142375.1 Calameuta pallipes | reverse complement strand
TCTCTCTCTCTCTCTCTCTCTCTCTCTCTCTCTCTCTCTCTCTCTCTCTCTCTCTCTCTCTCTCTCTTTTTCTCTCTTCTACGTGACTCGTAATAATTCGACGCGAACTGCACTCTGCAATTCTGTGCGACACTTTCTAGTTGCTCCATCCGTACGGAATAAATGAGCATCTCCGACGATCTCGGCTCACCAGGGATGCTGCAAGAATCAAGAGTCAAGAAAAAGATCAAATTTCAGTAATCTACTTGACTCTTCTGCGTATCATCTCACCTTTTCCTCAATTCCATTCCACTTGTGTGTTTTCGTCTTTTCTATTTCAAGTGCATCGCTCTTCCATTTTCTTGAGTGCCAGACCCGGCCTCTGCCTCCGAGACCCATGTCCCACGGACCGTCTCGATACAATATAAAAAAGCCGTTGACGTAGACCGATTCCTGGACAGCCTAACGCGGTCTTCTGAAATAGAGATTAATACGTGTTACCATCGAGAAAAATAATCGAAGATCGATAAATAAGTGAATGGCATTATGCATTAATACATATTCGGATGCATCAGGTGGACTTTTTGCAGGTGCAACGTGAGGCTCATATGCAAAGTGTATATCTCATTTGTTAAGTGTAACGTCCTGCTGGCAGGGTGGCACGTTTCGGATACAAGCGCGCATTATTTACCCAACGAACGCCCTCTTGCTTCCGGCCTCAGGCCGTGGCGCTGGCGACGTCCCGACGACGTTTCGAGGTGCCGAGAGCCACATTTGCACTTGAGTCCATTATTACTCTCAGCCTAGATTATTCTGATGGCTTAACACTCGCGCGTTAAGTAAACCCCTCTGTACCAGGGTTCTTCCTCATCGTTCCTGCATGATACTCCAACCAAGATCCAACATCCACATTGCGTCTGGCATATCTCTCCCTCACGTTATATCAACTTATTTCCATGTGAAACTTCATAATTGCTCCATTCTCAATTCGACCTATAGCGCGACACAAGGACGCAAAATTTTCTCACGATTTCCATTAGAGCCGCCTGTTGCCAACATTATCCTGCACCTTCCCCAGGGACGTACCGCAAGAGTTCGCAGATGTTCACCGAAGGCACGAGTGAGCGCCGTATTTGGCGCCCTCTTTGGACGCCGACCGACGCCGCCATTAGTCCACGTGCCCGTTGCGGTAAATGAATTAAACCAGGCCCTACTACCCTCGGGTAAACTATATCCTCCCTCCCAGGAGTGTCCACCCTGACCCCCAGGAATATCCCACGTTATCTTCCACCTCTGACGATACTACCCCCTTGCCTATAGACTGCTTCGTTTTTTTTTTCTGTCCCTGCACTGAACTTTCTCGGTGGCAGTTTACACACAGGGATGAACTTCCCAAGAGCCAGTGCAACCGATACAAGCACAAGGGGGCGAGGGGGTTGTTGCCAACATGAATTTTCCTCCCACGGCTCGGTATGCCGCCGTGCAGCCCCCTCCTACCTCCCGGATCACCAATGACCGAGGAGAGAACTCTCTCATGGACCCACATGCATCTGCACCTGCCTCCACGTGTTAACCCGCATACGTGCATGTGCATTCTCGTGCGCCGGCACGTCGAAGACGGCAAGAATGTCCTATCGGTATGTTCGCCATGCTTCGAGTAGAAATTTGGTGACGTATGACGCAGGGTTGGGGGGGAAGGTGGAGGGGGAATGCAGCTACATTACCATCAATATTAAAAAATACCCTATTCTTCCCCATAAAGGCGCAGCTGCTGATGCTGTTGCTGGACCACTATTTTGTCTCTGTAATTATATTATCATTATCATTGATATGGGAGATAATATCTACACGCGTTAACTCCACGCACGTCGATTGAAAATACGAAACGGTAGATGCGGTTACTTCTTTTTTCTCCACCAAATGCAATGATACAAAATTTTATCAGCGCACGGTGCCACAATAATTTGATTTACGTTGCTCACGGCTATATAGATTGTTCGTATTAATTTACAGAATTCACCTCCCACGAATTTTCCCATCGCATTTTGCCTTCGTGCGACGGGTCGGCCCCGCGAGGCAAGCGGTGCTTGAAAGCGGCAAAATTTGATGACAAATTTTCCATCGATTTCCTGGCCTTTAACGATGCTACGAAATGTATACGCGATTTATACGTAATAACAGTTTTGCCTTCCTCGTTAGATTTGCATGATATTTTTTTTTTAAGTAGGTGAAAAATATTCAGGGCGAATAAGAGATACGTGAAATGATAACGTTGTCATAGCAAGATGGTGGTAGGTAATAATTTTTCGTGGAAAATAGAGGAACCGCGTGGAAAAACAGTCGACGGACATTGGTTCATTCTATTTGATTCTGGAGAATGGAGAATATTTTTCTATGGATATTCAAAAGCAAGTCGGTGGACATTTATGATATGTAGGAAAACACATATTTTTATTTTAGGCACATACAAATATTTTCGTTTCTCGGTTAAAAAAAAATGTGTAAGTTTTTTTTTGTTTCCTGAAGTCACGTCAGAAGGGCAGGTTTACGTGACAGGGAAAATGTAGGTATATCGTCTTCAAGATAACTTTATAAAAATAGGGGGGGGGGGGGGTGGAACGGCAGAAGGCATCTTTTACATTGTTTTTTTGGATTTCGTATACATTAAAGAAAAATACTATATGTATAGATATACCGGCGATATGATATTGGAGTGCTTCTTGAAATCTTTAAAAGTGTCTGGCAAATCAACGAATAAGTCAGCATTGATCAACATCTTGGAAAAGCAAATCTGGAGGGACATGCATTACTTCCGTTTGCCATCTCCAATTCTCGAGTCAAGCTAAAATCAAGCTCAAAAACTCCTCGAGGGTTTCCAGCCATCTAGTGTATCCCGTCGCTTCTCGACTCCCTAAAGGGGGGTACGGGGGGGGGGATAAAAAAGAAAAATAAAACTCACCCAACCCCTTTCATCTGTGTCGACTCGAAAGTCTCGGACTCTCGGGTCTCGGTCATCCTTCGCACCATTATTTGCCTTAAACTTCTTAACTCGAAGTTCTCCAGCTCAGCTCCGCTCGACTCAGCTCGAATTCTGGGACTATCTTTCGAGTTAATCAGCCAGCGCCACTGGCAGACATCTTGAAATACAGCATACCACGAGACCGTAGAAAGTTCAAAGTGCCGTTTGTTTGAAAAAGTCTTTAAAGAAAAGATTCAATAAATTACGCGTCTTACACTAGGTCGAAGACGCAACTTCGTCGAATCCCCTTTTTTACGAATGTCCCCCAATGTCAAAAATAAGACGAACGATGAAAATGGTACGCAAGGGAGTGAGCTGATATTTGACTTCCTGATATTATTATTATTCGAGGAGGGGGTGGTGGGAGGCGAACCAGAGCAGAGGACGATGGGAAAGAGAGGGTGGAAAAGGGTGTCACGGGGCTGGAGTAATGGAGGGAGGCTCATCGCGACAATTTCAATCGACCCCCCGTGTAGGCTTGGCAGATGCGACGAGGACGCGTGGCACGTCGAGATGAAAGATGACGCGAACCCCATCTACAGGATGGAAGCTATTGTGCAAAAGTTGAGGGGTAACTTTTTGCCAAGTGCATAATGTTTTTATAACCGGTGCAGGTTCGTTTAACAGGTTGGATATAGGACGGGGTGAGTTTGCGTATCGCGTTACTCGCTACAACAACCCCTGGTCCGTATGTCACGCTGCACCTTATGTCGCGACCTATATACTCCAATGAGTCGGGACACTTGACCCGACAGAAATACGTATAGACCCGTTCTCCATTTCGCAAGGTGAAAAATTGATTATGAATTGAGCAGGTACGTACGCACAGGACACGTGGCGAGCAGGTCAAACGACAAAGATGTAACGTTACGTCGGTGTGCGTCGGTTAGTCTACGGAAATAAATGGAAAATCGATCGAGTAAATAGGAAACAACGATACGTCGACTGCTGCGTAACAAAGTAATAAGTTAACCAAAATTGTAAGATTGTTAAACAAGAAAGGTTCGGGTAAACGTTCGAGTGTCGATAGCAGAAAATTGAGTGGTTAACATTCGTTTAATGAATTATTAAAGGTTCAGCGTCATTCCTTAGTCGACTGTTATCCTTCTGGGACCAGAAATTGACTTCTCAATTTCCCAGTACTTTTTGCGTAAGTTTATGCTTTGTTCTCTAAAAGGGAATTAATTTAATATACCTTTTAAAATACCGCTCCTGGAATGCTTGGATGTTAAGAGCTCCCTAGGGATTCGGAGGGAAAGTTTTAGATAATTTATAAGCAGCGAACTCGCAATTTCTACGAACGATACAATTTGAGTGTTCTGCCTTCGAGGGGAAGTGACGAGCAGCGATATCAAAGATGAGGCATATTATTTGACTTTAGAAAATCTTGCTTCTAAGAAATATCTTGTCAAACGTGGAGGATCGTCAAAGAAACGTGAAGGCGAAAAGAAACGAAGAGAAAGAAAGAGAAAAAAAGAGAAAAAAGGCAGAGGGTTTAGAAACTCCCACGACGTTTCCAAAGCACGATAAACCGGAGTAGTAGAAATTCTCAAGAGGCTCTCGAGCAGAGTCTTCCTCGGTCTCTTCCACCCGAAGGAAGGGAGCCAACTTCTTTGTTTAGTAGTGCGCATACATTTGAATAATTTAAATATATTTTAGATATAAAATAGCCTGCAAACTCAGAGTGCGAATCGACTCATTAATGTTTAAGCGCACGTGGATGGCCAAGTTCCTCAGTCTTATCCCAGCGTCCTCCATCCGTTAGCTTTAGCCGAAGTCTGATTTGGTACCTGGACCCGCCAAGTAGTTTTCGGGCGCTTCTGTAATTTCCTCAGAGAGATCCGCCAGTGTCAAGAGCCCTGCGACGTATACCCCAAAATAATACTCTGCGTCTCTCGTGATTCTGTTTATACTCGAGCGTCGCGACGGCGGTCGTCGTTGTTCCGGATCAACAGCCACTGTGGGCACTTCATCCCTTATCAAAATATGGTAGACGACTTTGTACTGTCTTAACCAGAAATTACTGCAATGAATATTAATGATGATTATCATTCGAAAGGAGGGCGGGTAAGGGGGGGGGGGGGAGGGGGGTCGACTCCATGATGGTGCTTGATAAATGACACTTCCTCCGCATCGACGACTCTGGCTATTGCGGCCCTCCGGCCCACACACGATCCCGCTCCGCACTACGTATCTTATTCTTCAATTACTTCAATGATAATGGAGAACGAACTTGTTGACCTGGTCAGATTTAATGTCACTTCAATTAAGAGACTTACAGTCCATTTAAAAAGGGTCGCGAGAGCAACAGATGCATCGAGAGAGTAGTTTCCATTTATAGCTCTCCTCTCCGCCACAGCTCGCAGCATCCTCAATCACGCTCCCGTAGCTGGTACTAATCTCGGCTGTTCTCTCTCGTACGATTAAACGACTGAATCTCTCGCGAATGACATTCGCGCGCGTGTACATATTTGCCAAGCTCTTCGTAAACACGGGACGGCGCTTCTCTCTCCCACGTCGAGATGCCCCGAGTATCGCGTATAAATTATGAAAATACACAACTCGCAGGTAACGCCACGAAATCCATCATGTTGCTTCAAACTCTTTTATGCGCCTGGCGAATTTCGGCGGTAGACTAAAAGTATCCAGGATACAGCATCGATCATCCTCAGGATGGAGGTTCGAAAAGGAGGAGCCTTAGCCAGGACACGTAGAGCGTCGAATGGACATGTGAGGAACTCGTCCATCTAGTGTGACGCCAAGCTCAGACGGCTCCGATGAATTTTATTTAACAGTCCGACACGCGAGGACGAGGGTGAGCCGAATGAATGAGAAGAGGACTGGCAGGCTGCTTTTAAAACTGCACTGTTAGCACGGACAAGCATTCATCTCGTGTCCGGAACATTGCTTCGCTGTTACGCCGGACCATTTATGCCGATAGGCCGTTCCCCTTCCTGCCTGGGACGGCTGGTTCCTGATAACGAAGCGAATTTAAAAAAATTGAAAAATTCTCGGGGTACACGTAATTCTCAAGTGCCGCAGCGCCTATTAAGTATGGTTGTTATGTAGGAAACGAGGGACTAACGTAATGGCAGCATAATGCACAGTTCATAGGCACGTTTCGAAGTCCCTGTATGCTGTTCACGCTATCGGCAATGTGTACGCAAGCCACAGATAAATACATAGCACGGATTGTACTTTACTTGCTTTCGTGATGACTAAACGGCGCTTGCAGTGCTTGCAGTACTGGCAACGGCTCAGTGCACGTGTTATGTATCGCGCTTTAGCCGAGCGTGCCCCTCGCCATTATCCCGTGAACCGTGGGCAATAATACTACCGTAATCGCGCTGTTCTCCGGCCCGGTAATTAGCCGCGATTTGTCAATGTCTCGTTGTTCGAGCTTATTGAATGTCCTAGTCGGAAACACCGGCGCTACTGGGGGGGGGCTGGTCGTCGCGACGCCCTTACGCGAGGATGGCACGCGCCGCCGTCTCCTCTGTATGTCTTGCCTAAATTTTTCCTACTCCTCTGCGAACAGGACACTTCAGCATGAAGGATCTGGAGGTGAGACGTTGAAAACGCTGAAGCTCCGGCAAGTACAGCTGAGGTTATTAAGAAATCCCTTGGTAACCCCAGGGACGATGACGTGGCTCGGCCAGACCCTGGCTCATCTTGCTGAAGTCATTTGTCAAAGGGAACCCCTCGGCGAGCGGAATTCAGATGCGACCTGAGGACATCATTAGCAATTTATAATTCGTTAGAGGCAGTTGCCGTAGTGGCCATTATATAACACGTGGTATTTCACTTACGTGAGAATTTCGTCGACGGCGACCCAGGGTACTTTGCGCCCTTCGTCCCTGACGACTTTGAGAATATCTCAGCGGTGGACGACCGGAGATGTAGAGCGATGTCGAAGAAAGGAGGGGTGGATGGGCCGGTGTGCGTGCAACCTCATTCGCGACGCCTTCGCTTGCCCACCCGCTTCCACCAATAATTCCTCCTAATGTTCGCCCACCGGAAGATACTTATATCCGTAAGCGTAATTCCTTGGAGCTCTCGTGCAAATCCTCGCCATTTACGAGCAAATTTGGCCGAGCCACGAGACCGTAATTTCATCGCGAATTTGCATTTGTGCGTCACCGGTCATTTACGCACCGTTCGTTTGGGGATAAGGATTCTTTGGAGGATGAGAGAAAATGGAGCAAATGAGTCAGAGAGACAGAGAGAGAGAGAGAGAGAGAGAGAGAGAGGAGGAGACAGAGGGTATGGGCTGGTTCTCATAACGGTCGCGCAAACTTTATGGAAAGTTTATGGAGACGATGATAAATGAGATTGCGTATAAGCGGACGTCTCGACGCCTCCACGCCTCGATAGCTCGACCGAGACATTATGAAGAAAAAATACGTATCTCTGGTACGTCGCCAACGAAAACAAAGACTCGTGTTGTTTTAAGTAGATGTTTAAATATTAAATTGCATAATGGGTTTGTCGCTTACATACTTGCGGCTGCTCCCTTCGCCGGAGCTTAAGCGCACGATTTTCATCCACTTTCTTAACGCTAAGTACCATCGCTTAACTTTACCCAACAATCGGTTTCGCTCTTTCCGTCTGATTTTTTGAAATAGTCGTACTACGCGGCTCTTGCATCGTAAAGATGATCCTTCGGCTCCCGCGACATGTGGGTCGCATATATGGATGTTTAGGCAGGCCGACTCTAGCCTCACTTTCGACAACCATTCTGTTTGAGGGACCCTTGCGAAGAAATTGAATGCAAATACGTTAGTAATACATCGGGCTGTGTACTTCGCTCTCTTCTCTTCACCCTCCCCGGCGACCCCCGACGCTAACTTCTATTTGGCGAGTCATTCAGAGTCACATCGTTACTCCAAGGGGAGCAACTCCTCTTTAGAGAGCCGTGGCCTTCCGCTGACTCACTCGATCCTCGGGGACCGTCCTTATTAATTCACAGTCAGATGAAACGGAATTATTTTCTATCCAACCGGTATGCAGATTAAATGTGCGCTCCCTTGCCCGCTTATCCATTCGCCCCTCCCTCCATCCCTCCCTCTGCCAGGCTACCTCCTCTCACTCACTCAGCGTTCCCTCCCCTCCTCTGGACTCCTCCGCGATTCCATAATACTTGCAGTCAGTCGACTGAACTAAGTTTGGCTCGAGGTGCTAAGCGTTTATTCTGCATCGATCAAAGTGGGTACTTTAAGGGACGTACTTTCCAAACTTACCCCAGGGCAACCTCGTGCAGTATATATGGCACAAGCAAATAAAGCAGCCCTCGGCGTCAATGACAGACGATACTCGCGAAATCGTCCACGCTTAACACTATGCACCCCTGTAGGCACTGTGCGTATTAGACCTTCCCCGTATCTTGCTTGCTTATAGGATAGCCATTACTTTGTTGGGAGCAAAAACGATCCGGGGAAAAAATCTCACCCTCCTGATTAAGCCATTTGGCGGGGAAGGACATGGAAAAAAAAGATTGCACCGCAGAGGCGTCCATCTATCCATCAAGTGCGGGACACCCTTCGATGAGAACTCTGAAGCTGACGGCAACGGCCAGGAGATATTTTTAGGAACCACCCTAAAATCCGAAAATCCGAAAATCAATGATCCACCCTCGAGAATCTTGTTTGCTGAAAATATATTCTGGCGTAATAAGCATTCGTGGTGTTATAGTTGAATCTTTTTTTTTTTTTTTTTTCTATACCTGCTTCACACAAATTATTTTTCATCTTTTGTAAAAACCTGACATAACGAAGCATTTTGCTTTTCATCCCCATCGCTTATGGCCACTAATTGAAATCCAATTACAACAATTAATTGCTTTAATATATAATATCGCAGGCATGAAGTATCGCTAGCGGGTTCGGTGTGTCATGGGTTCTGAAGAAGGAAAGACTATAAAGAGAGAACGAAAGCCAAATGTTCCCTCCGACTATTTAGGCATTTTACTATGCAACGGCAAATCGTGGGCGTGAACCTTTGCTCATATTTTAGGTTCAGTTCTGCACTCTGCCCGTTGCACGCGGAACCAGTCGCCAGAATTTACTTCCCCCTGCTGGACGGCCATGCGCCAATGTGCTCCAATGCGCAGGAACGATACACAAAATCCACTCGTTTCCAAACCCGGTAATTTCTTCCCTATGGACGTCCAGAGCTTAAAAAAGTCCCCAAGGAAGAAAGGAGTCCCGAGGGACATCGGTGTTGCTCGCGGGCTCTAACCCCTCTCGCCGCCCGTCTTCTCTCCCTCACTGACAAGTGGCACTCTTCCATTCTCGTCAACCTCCACCCCAACTTGTCCTCTCCACTGTGACGTCCCCACTCGATACGCGTTATCTCCGGAAATTTTGGAAGATGCTGACAATTTCTTTTTTTGTTTTCCTGGACCAAAAGTGATGTGTTTTGAACGTATCGAATTAAACTAGTGAGAAACTCTGATAATTTGCTGGCAGCTTTTTGACATCAATCATTGAGCTTCGTCATTTTTGCCGCGTACCATTCTCTCCCATTTTCCGTCTCGTTCCACCCCTTTTTTACTTTCCCAACTATGATACCTCGTTAGAGGGACGAATTATAAGTTTATATTTGAACGAATCCCACTGACACGGCCTATTTCATTACTTTACCCTGGCCCTCGAACGCGCCGACTAATGAGATAGTGATCTCATTGAGTTTGTCTCTCTATATACTATTAATTAAATTTACTTTACCAGCATGGAAAACGGGTAGGGTCTCCCTGTACACTGGTTATGATTACGATTTAAATTAAATTTCCTGACCTCCGTTGTAGCGTGTGCCGGAGTCCTGACAAAGTTGCCAAGTGATTCTTGATTTGTGAAAACGTGAGGGGTTACAACAAGAGAAAGAAGAAGTGGTCCTAGTATCTCCCTAAATTAACTTTCATTCGCTCAAAGCGATAGCTCATGCAATCGCAGTAAATCTAGCAGACTTGATTACGATGAATATAAAGAAGCAAACTAAAACTAGAAATAGTGAATTATGTTAAAGAGGATTGAGTCGTAAGGTTTCGGTTAATGAGAAACCTAAAGGTAGAATAAAGAGAGAAGCGATCCAAGGGGTTGAACCAATGAAATGGTATCTGCATATAACTTGGGTTACCACTTCTCTTGGGAAGCCGCAAGTGGACCAGACCTGGTCCTTCTCCCTTGGGAGATACCCATTGGGTAACCCCGTAGGATCCCGACCACTCCTGAGGGTCTCCTAGTGCTTCTCAAACACACCGGGTTCGCCCTACATCCTTCATTATCAGTTTCAAGGAGGTTCAGTACCATCGGCAAGGTGCGTACACTCTCTGATTCGCTCACCATCTCTCGTTCACGCCACTCGAAACTTCACACGCCGTTATCCCTAGATAAACATAATAAATGTATCACCAGATCGACCTTCTCAAGGATGAATACATAAAAACCTAGTATGTCATGTGGGCCTTCGATATAACTTGAAGAAAAGCGATTCGAACTGACGTTCATTTTACAGATTTGATCGAGCGTCAAATCCAACTGGTAACCCAGCAGCCTGGTAAGAGCTGTTTGCTCCCTCGGATTACACGTAAAATATGATTCAGTTCTTGTGAGAAGGGATATCTCTAGCTATCTATCTATTTATCTGCAGGACTGACTGGCTGGCTGCAGCCAAGCAGACACTGGAGCTTACGTATGGCTGTAGCACAGTGGTACGTCCTTCAGCACACTTTCAGATTCATCGTTTGGTTTCTTGCGACAATGGACGAATGGCGTCTATTCGTTAGAGGCTTATCCTTTTCCCAGCTGACATCAAAGTCCTCGACTATTGACAGCCATACTATATACAGCGAAACCGTCTTGAACCTGAAAACGATTGAAATGACGTAGAACCACGTTGTTATTGAGAATACCGAACTCTAGGCCACTAACATTGACGGACGTGGGAGCAAGATGGGAGAAAGAATCGAGTCCAAGAAGATCCATAAGTAGGCTGTCGAAGAGAATAAGTGATAACTGTCAGAAGAAATGGTGTATACCTATATGTATGTTACTGGATACTGTGGATGCTGGGACTGATTGTCCAAGAGATGAACGGGAAGTTTTGCAGATGCTGGTGGCATTGGAAAAAGACGTCGAAGAACAATTCGACATTTGACGTCTCTGACGTTACCGCTGGGACATTCTGGGGACAGAAATATCAAGAGAATAAAACAAACCGGTGTATACATAGTCATTCTAAAGGTTCTACTTTTACGTAGTTTCCAGTTGCACCGTTGTATTATTTTACAGTGTTTACCTTGACGGTTGTCTTGGACGCCTGGGACGTCAAGGCAAATGCTGATGGATGAATTGTTAGAATGGTCAAGTGGCTTCTTTGTGAACAGCACAGTGTTTGTTTACTTTTGTATTTGCTTTAACAGGTACAAAAGTGCAGCATGGTGTTGAGAATTTTCAATATGGCAATATAATATTACAGTATCTCTTTTCTGGCCAAGTGGTACTGATATAAAGATAGGATGATGAGAAACTGAACATGGTGAAAAGTGTGAAGGTGAGTAAATAAAGCCATTGGGATAGCTCGTAAAATCGCTGCCAGGAGATACGTTATTGAGATGGGTATCGATATGCGCAGAATGTACATAGAGGTGGGGTAAAGAGTAAAGGCCGAAGAGAGACGAAGAGAGGGTGAAAGGAGCGAAGTGAGTGAAGCAGAGAGAGGGCCAGCCTGGCAATGGCAGCAATATCGAGATGAGTTATTGTTCGAGGAGCACAATGCACTCAAATATGGAATAAAGCTGGGAAATTGATACAAAAAATCCTCGCGATTTCAAAGGTTTCATCCATTTTTTCCTCCTGTGAATGTGTAATAAATAAAAGTGAGGTAAAAGTGCTGCAGTTGGAAATACATTGGAAGGTACCAAAGCCCTAGGAGGGGGTCTCATCTCATCATGTAGGTAAATTGTAAACCGTACCCCATCGAAAGGGAGCTATTAAATGTTTGCGACTGATAGAGGTTGGCACGAACCGTAGTGCCAGAGCTTATGGAACAGTGTAGATACGTCAATGCCAATCCATTGGAGGCAAACGATACCCCCATACCTATTCGAGTGATGCTGCGCTGCGTTTTTACTAATACAAAATTTTGCCAGCCTGTGAGTCGACGCGTAATCTCCATATTGAAATATAAAACAGTCCGGATCCACCGAGAGCATGAAAAGCTTGTGAAAATCCGGAACTTTGAAAACCGTGGGACATAATCATCGGAGCCAGAGGCAAATTGATTGATGCGCGTTGCCACAATAACGTAAACAAAAATCAAAGTTCAAATGGCTAACGGATGGCGTTTTTTTTCATGAAGAAGAAAGGCTCTTTCCCTAAACAAAAAAAGGTCTCAGATTACCTCCCACAGTATCATCTTTGGGGGAGATGTTTGATGAACGAAGGTAAGAAAGTTATTTAACAAAATTCAAAGAGCTCCACAAATTTTGGTATTACGTATGGTCGGGCGATATCAATGAGGAAAAATAGCGATTGAATTATTGCATGGACTGAGAACATTTGACTCTAGGGACACTCAAAGAGAATACCTTGGTTGGAAGAGAAAGAGAGTAATGCCATCCATGGTTCTTCAAGGGTGAACCATGAAGAGGCGTTGTGTAAACGAAATCGCGAAGCAACCCTCCGCTACTCAAATAGCCTTTTAGTCTAATTCATCGCATAAAATTACAATTAAAATGAGCCGAAATTCTCTTCCACGATGCCACTAAAATCGCTCGAGTCTCACTGCCAGTAGCGATCTCTCTCCTTGGTCGACCAAGACCTTTTAGACCAGATCTTTATTGGCACGAGAGATTTATGCAGCCTGTACCTACTATCCGTGCACTGGTCACCGGAGAGGTCAAAAGGTCTTGCAAATTTTGACCCCTGACTTTATTCATGAAAGTAACATTTTTGAGAATAGTTGTCACGTATACCAAACGTATAACTAAATAAAGTTGCATCCGATCGAACTGTGTACCTGGTAAAAAAATGTAGATGCAAATAGTGTTGCTGTAGCACTGCTCTTTGTAACCGCTCTGAGGGAATCATAATAAAAGCAGCTTGTATGCAAGCAGCTCGATGAATATTCGCCGAAAGGCCAAAGGGATGTCGCGAGGGACAAGCACGTTTCACTTCCAATTCGGCCTTTATCCACGTCAGGTTACATCCAGCAATCGATACCCTCTCGAGTTCATTCTGACACTGTAATATAGTTTGAGGGGGGAACAAAATTAAAATACATAAATAACTTTATTTGCTTACCAGAAAGTGTAGGCTGTGCCGTTACGTAGAACTACCTTAGATTAGCTATTCCCCTGCTGGGGACGTTTACGCACTTCTACTCTTTCATTACAGCACAATTGTGTGGCTCTCATCGATCCGCGGGTTCGAGTGCTTGCCATGCACTTCAGTGTTGGCCTCTGATGTTGTATTTGAATATTGCTATCTCCATCCACATCCGGGTCCTGCAGCTACGATCCGCATACGAGCTGGTTTAGAAAAGCAAAATCACCAGCAGTAAGTACATAGATAATTGGAAGCAGCATGGAAGTGGAAGCCGCGTTAGGAATACTGAGCAACGCGTCATAGACGTTTTTTTGAGCTCTGAAATACATGAAACTCCATGCGAATATTAAAAAGGGGTAGCGCGTTACAGCTCCGTTTTAAGTAATTACCGTCCGTTTCCCGACTTTTCAGCAAGAAGTTGAAGGGACGGGTAAAAGGGCGGAAAAAGGTTCTGATGATGATGGTACTGGTGGTGGTGGTGGTGGTGGTGGTGGTGATGGCAGATAGCTGGAGAACAAGGATCCCCTGGAGTTGATGAAATGATTAAACGCGCCCCGGGGCGTCATATTAAATTCACAGTTATTGTCCTGAAATGGCATTACCTTTCTACTTTTTATCCGCCACTACTCTTCTCCGGGTACCTTTGTCTACGTCACGAACGCAAATCGGACGGAAAGCCGACGTAACGTCTCGCCAATGATAAATCATCTGCAGGTGAGAGAGAAAGTTTCTACAATTTGGATCCTTTCGTACTTATCTTCTTACTCTCTTGCGCCGTACAATCAGTCTGAGTCTCATCAAGGCACGTTTTCAATGTCACGGCCAATATGACATTGAGCATCCCGTGTGAGGAGGCCTAATGATTTTCGATTGTAAAACAGAAAAGGGCCACGACCAATGATGCGCAATGGCAGCACGAACTTACAAAAAACGATATGGCGATTAAGGGAATCATGGATCGTTCATCGACCGTTTCGATCGGACGAATATGTTTAATGGAGCGGAATTAACTAGCGTTCCTTTGCAATTTAGCACATTTCCCTTCTCTCCTCCAACCCCCATCCAACGCCACTGCCACATGGCTGACTCGTTTACGCACCAACGTATCCACCAAACACCCAGACGCCATACTGGACGCTATCGACGAAGCTTTTCCTTCGTGTCTTTTCTCTCGCTTCTTTCCTCACGACGTTCCAGTTTTCCGTCGTTCATTCATTCTCTTGTACGCTTTCACTGGCTTTCCATAAATCATTCCCGATAAAAGAAGAGCGCCTTTCTCGCTCGACCCGTCGACGGTGACTTCGAAGCTTTGATGTTAATTCCACGTACGCACGCATTCTTATCCAAAGTCTCTCACGTCAAGCATGTTGAAAGTGTCAACCCCGGCTTAGGTCGCGACACAGAACAGATACTGCCTTGTGTGTATACATAGTATATATGCAGGTACTCACGTAACTTCGTTCCAGTGAGAAAAATTGAGGTCTATAGCCACTCTCGAACAATATGAAATATGTTGACGAAAAAAGGAGTCGTCAATCGAAAAGCAAGAGACTGGAAGAGGTTCATTGGCGTCCCAAAGGAACAATCGTGGAGGCCGTGGAGGCCGTGGAGGCCGTGGAGGCCATGTGGCAACAGAGAATTGACGGCTCGTTAGCTCATTTCGAAGGGGTTCAGCACCGTCCATTTCGTCTGATTTCGACTAACACCTGTCAAGCACACAGCCTGAACGTGATGCCTCACGCACGATCCTACACGTTTCCGTTTGCACAGATTGGCTACTTTAGAGAATAAACTACTGCGACATCTAGCTGGAAAGTATTTAACTAATTATGCGTTTGAATTGGAGTTTTCGCTTACCAATAATTTTCCCTGATACGAACTACGAAAATCCGGCATTCTTCCATGCCTGTCCCGAGGCATTATATATTTTAAGCGAAGGCATGCTGAAAAATATGGTAACGACGACTATCGTGATTTCGTGCATCCCAACAGCATCCAGATAGAAAACGGCAGGTGTTCGCTGCTTCGCGCAGCTGCAATCACGACCACCATCTGCCGAATAAACGCTGCCTGTCTGCCTGTCTGCCTGTCTGGCCCATAGTAGGACTTGCTCGGGGCTTCTCCATCCCGCAATCATTTCGGATAAACCGAAACCTCAAGTTCAAACACGAAACCTTTCATTTTCTTTTTTTTTTCTATTATAACGTTCGGACTGTTCGACGCGCGCGCCACAACGACCTTTTCAATAAATGGATGCGAAAAGTTAACTGTCATCTAAATTTTCCTTTGCCATTATTCTACAGTAGCACTAACCGACATTTTGACCCATTATGGCGAATCAAAACTGGCCATTGTATCGCGTTAATAGTCTCTCGCGATTCAAGTACGTCAATACGCTTATTCTTCAACAATTACACTGTCCACGCATATAATAAAAGAGATAATTCGATGAAAGTTTGATAATTACCGTCTTTACATAATATAAATTTCTATTACTATCCACTGCAGCTGAACTCGCCGGATTCGTTGACGGCAGATAAACAGACTACGAATCTATAAGTGGCGCCATCTCTGAGACAACCAATGATATAAATGGCAGGGTAAAGCACAGCTGAAAAAATGTGAAAAGTTCGTTGATTATCTCAGTGATGACGCAAGTTATCATGCCCAGGAGGTGCCCCCTTATCGTTGAAAAATCGAACTAATGCAAATCCATGTAATTTGATTTGGACCATTATAGTTTCTAAATTAAAAGTAACCAAAATTTCAAGGAAAAATCAGAATTTTCAGCCGCTTCCGGGATATAGCATCATAGAGGTGCAATTTTAACAATTCACAGTGTAGGTAAAACAGTCAATAATTATTGAACGCATTTTATTCGAACCGCCATAATGTTGATAACATTTATTTGGTAAATATAGAATACATTATATTTCTTCGTAATAATTATCATACTCGCAATAATAATTATTTTCAATAAATAATAGTCTTGATCGTAAGAATCGCAATAAGTGTCACAATGGTTGGTAATAGTAATAATAATAATAATAATAATAATAATAATAGCAATATAATTCTTATAATAATAATAATGACATTAATCATGATAATGTTCTGTAAGTAGACAACGATATAATTCAATTGAATTCGCGTTACTGGATTTTAATACTGGATTCTCAGCGACGTTACTCGCAACATTTCTAATCGCTAACTGTAAGACAGGTCAGAGTCGGGTCAAAGACAGGATTGGTTTTGGTTGTTTCGTAAAACGGTAATGGTGAGAGGACAGTGTGGTAAGGTCGAAAAGACTGTCAGTTAAAGAGATTTTTGCTTCAAAAAGTTTCCCTTCGCGGGTGTTATTAGATATATTGGATATTTGGAACATTCGAGCGGCTGAGGCGCATATAAACGTAGATCGACGACACGAATCGAGAGAAAAATTCATCCTTCGGATTCGCTCCATGAAAATTCCATGGCTAGGCGGGGAATGTCACTGCTGGCCGAGGACTCGTCCTCGCTACTGGATGCTGATGTCTCCTCTGAGATCATAGCCTCTCCGCCGGCCTCCTGAGGTCTAGGTCCAGGATTCGTCTCGGCGTCAGTGTCGACGTCGACCGCGGCTGCGGAGGCGGGGTCGCTTCTAGGTCTTCTGCGCACCACAGAGGACGGCGTAGAGGTGAAGCTCATAGGAGCCCAGGTTTCCTTTGTTACGGAATCAGCGACGGAGACGCTTTTCGAGCGAGTCCTCAGGACAACAGCGCGCTGAGGCGTCAGTCTGAGGGAACTTTGTCTGGAGACGGTAGCTGTGCCCGGAGTGGAATTTGACGACGAGGAGGAGGTTGGTTGTCTTGGGCGTTTCGATCGGGGATCACCAGGACTCATCCCACGACAGGCCGATCCGGACCTTCGGAGAAGTCTCGAGGCCATTGCTTCTGGTGACTCTTCTATTTCTAAGGTCCATGAGACAGAATCGCTCTTCTCGATCATCGACTTGACCATCGGGGATGCTGGAGGCGAGTCGTCGGGCGAGTGAGTGTGCTCAAGATGCTCTGGACCCAGTGATCGAGATAGTCTCTGAGATGGTGTAGCCAGTTGATTCGCTAGCACAGTGACGACTTCGTTGTTCTGCCGCAGCCTCCACTGGAGTTCTTCGCTGTGCTGTGAGAGACGTTTGTTCTGCTTGGAGACTTGGTGGATCGATTCTAAGAGGACCTTGTTTTCATGTGACAGTTGTCTTTCGAATGATTCCTTCCGTTGAATTTGTGCTTTGAGATCCTCGCATCGCGCCTCCAGGGATTCTACCCTCTGCTCCAGCGCTTCCTTTCCTTCCACCTCCCGCCTGAACCCGTCTATCTCTGACCGTAGATTCGTGATCTCCTGACTTCGTAACTCCAGGACTGATCGCAGGGATTCCACCTCTGCTCTAAGTGCAGCACCCTGGTCGTGAACGACCGATCGCCTATCGGTCTCAGCTTCCTTACGCGCCAGTTCCGCTTCATGCTCGACACGGATCCTGTTGATCTCAGCCTGATGCTCCATCGCCGCCTCCTTCAACGCCTCCGCTAGCCTGGCCTCCAATTTATCCCTTTCCTCCTGAAGTCTTGATTCCAGTCCCGATTCCAAATGCGCAATGCGTTCCGCATGCTGAGCTTCCACTGTACAACAAATAGTAAAGTTAACTTCCTGTCCGTTTAAGCTTATCGTCCTATCTTTCAATTTTCCCAACCCAGTGGCATTAAGTCTGACAATGGCCTTTATATGTTCCTTATAAAACCGCTAGACTCTACCAGTAAAAAAATAATAAGAAAACGGCTCCCAAGAATCATACAAGGCGAGATGAAAATGAATACGAAATAAGAAGCGTCCGCTGATGTCTGGTGCGATGCACCCAAGAACGGCAACCCGTACGAGTCGAGAAGGCTTCTCTCTGCGTAGCGCATTAGAATCCCTCCGTAAAATAAGCAATTGCTCTACTTTAAAGAGTACTTTCTATTCGCACCGGTATTAGGGCAATTAGGGCTCGTTGTGCGTTGCGATACGTGTTCACAGTAGAGCGTGCGAGTTTAACAGTCAGAGGGCGGATAATGTGGAACGAATTCCCACAGAGCTCAAAGGAAATATAAAAAAAACGGTTAACCACAATCAATCCATAAATCCAGTTACTCGTCCCAATAAAAACATACACCACTTACAGTCGGCACGCAATCGATCGAGTGCTCTCTGATGATCCTCCCTCTCAACAATTAGATTCTCTTCGATCTGAAGGTGTTTCGCTCTCAACTGATCAGCCTCCATGCGCGCCATCAGCCAATCGCTCTTCATTCTCTCGCATTCGGTCTTCAGATTCGGAGCGGAGAATCCATCCAACTAAGGAACAAATATGAACGTGAGACGCTGTTATCATTGAGAATAAGTTCTAGTTGGAAATAATTGACGGATGACATCAACTGTCTACCTGGTGCGCTAGGTATTGGACAATCACGCAGAGAGCCTGAACCGAGAGTTCATCTCTTTCGACGCATCTCTCGTATCTTAACTTGGCTTCCTCAGTCAGCTGGGTCTCCTTGGGTTCCTTGATCTCCTCGGTCTGTTCGGCCTGATCCCGAGTTTCCACGGGAGGAGCTCTCGTCACCGAGTTAGCACTCTCCTTTGGGCCACGATCTAGAAAAAATATTCATTTCTTGAATTTAGTAAAGAGAATAATACAGGACTAAAAATAATTTGTCTAAGAGTCCATAAAGAAACGGAAGGGAAACGCCTATTGGTCGATCCAGAAATGATCGTCTACCAACAGCCAATGATCATCACCAGTCGCCCGCCAAGTACCATTCGACATTAACGTACAGTCATACTATGTATATTTCTGGATCATCTTCTAGCATAAATATCGTATGATTCCATCTTCTCAGGATAGGTCCGGGCACACAAGTTATCAGAGCGTCGTAAAAGCAAAAGCTTATTCTTCATTACGGACCAATATGAATAAAAATATCCGAAGGCGCCCCGGTATATCTGTTGCTTCCCGTCGCTACCGCCATCTAATGTCAAATCCCAATAAGATCGAGACAAAAGGTACATCCCGTATTTCGACACGTGTACCTAGAGAAGCCTCCAAGAAGAAGGTCCATACGCAGGGTTCGTCAGCGGGTCTCGACGTAAAACGTATCTAGCCGAATGCGGAAATTTATTTTCATACTCCGCAGGAGGAATCTGAACGCGAGCCAGAAGCGTCGATCTTACGAAAACATTGAATCAAGGTCATCGCGATCTTGAGGAAAACATGAGCCAAGGCTAGAGTTAAGATTCAATCAAGTTCCAAACAGAAGGACGAACCTTGATTTTCGAGGAACATGGACCGTGCGAACTACAGAAGCCGAAAATGACTCGAAGAAACGTGACAGAGATCGAAGATCGACGATCCAGGATGGATGACTGACGATCGACGATTCCGAATTGGCTGACGTCTCAAGATGTGCTCCACGTTCCCGAGTGAAAATGGATCCCTTGGCCAAACGCGTCCCTCGCGTATCCCTGCCGTTTGCTGTCTCTCATGTCGTGAAAAAATTTTGCAAATGGCTGATAATTAAAACAGGATTGCAAAGACGATTCGAAAGAAACGTTCGAGAACTATATACGATATGCCAAAGATGCTGACGATGCGGTGGCCGAGTCCGCGCGTCGACTGAATTAGCACGAGCCACAGGCTGCTTGTTTCTCGCTCTTCGCCTCTTCGCCTCTTCGCTCTTCGCTCTTGACGCAGCACCCCACCTCGCGCTAGAATCGTACGCAGCCAAGGTGTAGCCACGCTCGCAAACAAAAGTCTACACAACCTTTAAAAAATGACCACCCCGTAGCGTGCTCCCGCGACTATTTGCAATCTATAAGGCAGATACTACGATTTCGTAATGACAAAACTGAAGGAGACCACGACGTCAGCTTATCGCGAGTACACTGTATAGACTCCTGAGGAACTGTTCTCCAACGGTCACAGGGAGTGCGCACCAATGACTGAGTACAAGAGCGCCAATATACAGGCACTGTAGGCACTGTAGGCACTGTAAGCACTACGAGCACTACGAGGACTGCGTACGCACAACGTGCCACGCACACACTGACTGACCACTAAACCGTGCACTGTCGATGAGTTATTTCCAGACGGCGTGCTTCGAATAAATCGTCTTATTTATTTTGAATCGGTCGACTTTTCGAGGGCGCGAGTCTACCTGCCGACTGGTAGCCGCGTTCGGTTGGTAATGATATACATTATATCGTCCAACCATTACAATCCCATCTACGTACTAGGAGCGCCGAGCAAGGAGAGACGCATAAGGAATCGAGACGCAGAGCGAATCGGAGGCCTGAGAAATCGAAGGAAGAATAAAAATATATACAGGAAGGATCGAACGTTAGAGACGAAGAAGAAGGTCAATGTCGAGGTGTAACCTGGCGAGGTTCGCCATTGAGAGTAAAGTCGCGCGGAATGTCAAGCGGAAAACTCGAGGCGCTTCGGCTGGTTGGCCTTCCTTCTTGTTCGATTCATACGTGTACGTATGGTTGTGTGTGTATATATATATATACGCGTGTAGATATGGTATACGGCGAGCCGATATGGCCGTCGCGCGACTTATCCGCTACGATCGAGTTTTCCATCCAAGTAGCGAAGCTCGGACGACGTTTGGCACGTGCGCCTCATTGAAATACATGCTGCGAGGTCGCTGCCACTTGGTCCTCTGATGTTGGATCGGACTGTGATGATCCAACGGTGGGACAATTGGATTGGTGAACGGCAGTCGATGAACTGGCTGAGCGTAGATCGACGATTGGCAGACAGTTGAGTGGCGATTGGCGAATGGTTAATGGCAATTGGTAATGACAATCAATAAGGAAGAGTACTTGAATGAAACTTGACAGACCCGTTTTCTGCCTGTGTCTGCGAGTAAAACGTGTCCTAGGTGAAAGCACCGACTTTCTTCTCAATTGAATTTCAATAGCTGCCGCTGTGTTTTTGTATCTCAAAAGTAAATTCTCTATTGGTTTCATTTAATCCTGGATTTGAAATTGACTTTGATTTTACGTACCTTTTATCAGTCCTGAATTCTGTTGATGTTGCTGCTGCTGCTGCGGCGACTTCGGTAGGACGTTGAATGGCAGTCTTTTGGAAACTGCCGGTTTTCTTCCGGCCGATGGACTCTTTTCTGCAAGAAGAACGCGCGGCTTGAGTCTGGATGTAATTGAGCACCGGTGGGTAACTGGCCACTGCGACGGACAGTGGCAGCAATTACAACAGCGAGGAGCGCCCTCTTAATTTACAGAGAGATCTAGCGCGTTTATAAAAGAGACGCGAACTACTAGACGGTCACGTTCGTATCTGACTTCATCCGCACGCATCTCGCTTTCGACTTCCTCCTACCCCGGAGCTAACGTACGTCGCAGCAGACAATCACGCCGCCGGCGTCTTTCGGAGCAGCGAATGTGTCTGGCAGTTGTTTGTCTGATCGTGATTCCTACTGCAGCCCTTCTTCTTGCTCTCACCAGTGATCTCATCAGCTCTCGTACGTTACCCGGATGCGTGTGCCTATGCGAAATTGAATTTACGTAACCGGAAATTGAGAAACATTGACGATTCAAGATTTCAATACCTTGAGCCGTATAAAAAAGTGTGGTGAATTAGGTGGATAAAAAAATGGTTCGAGATCATTTAGAGACGACAATGTCGTTGGCGATGGAATTTAACGACTCGTGCGACTCCTCTATTTAGATAAAGGCCCTGAACGAAGGTAGGTACCAGGATGAACTCTGAACTTTAGTATCTTTAGGCTCATTGAAAATTCGTATTCGTATACGAATATGAAATGACCGTTTATTCTCGCTCGATCGCCCACGAAGAGGAGTGCTCTTGATTATGCGCGGTTTCTTGTGTGACCAAGCGTGTCCCTATTAAAGAAGCGCGCCGAGCGCGCATAAGGGGATAACGTTTTATGCCGTTTCGTGTCGCCGGATGACTTACCGAGATTGACCTTTGACACGTCCAAGGAATTCTTCTTGGCTTCGGAGCTCGTAGTCCCGGAGCGAACCTGCTGATTCGCTGTGCTGCGAGTACCAACCAATCTTCTGGGGGGAGTGACTGTCGTAGGGGACCGCTCTAGAAATAAAACATAAAACAGGACGATTGTACAAATTTTTTTTCTTTTCTCAAAAATATATTACTTAGTGTCAATTTTGCTACTGAAAATTATTAAAAAATACTTACGGGAATGCGAAAACCCTCGCGAATGATTGGTGCTATTATTATTGTTGCCGACATGACCGCCGCTGAGAGGTGCGCTACCATTGTTATTGTTGCTCGTATTGATATTGTTATTGTCTTCAGAATTAGCAGTCGAAGTATTTATCGTTAACGAAGACGGCGGTTGCTGTTGCCGTGGTGAGAAAATTCGGGGTGTCGACTGTGTGGAACCCTCGCTCCCACCAGGACTACCCAGGCGCTTTTTGACACTCCCTAAAAATAATTTTTTTTTAATTTCAAAATTAGTCCAATTTTACAAATCATTATCGACAGTCGTTACATCCATCTCTTATGGTAAAACAGAAAGCGTACGAATTCTATGGTGACGGCGAGTCTGAGACGTCTGGGAGGTTAAACCCGGTAAAGAGGATGATGGAGGTGATTACAATTAGCGAGAAAGGAGAACACGGTGGAGGAGAAAAAGAAGGAGAAGGAAGAGTTCGCGAAAGGGACCTCAATTGCAATTTCATGTAAGACGACCCAGAAATTGTACCAAGTGGAATTGAGTCTTCCAACAGTAGAGAATCATTATCTGCTCGTCCTGTACTGCATATACCGTATTCTCTATTGTTTACCTTCTCCCTCGTGCCCCCCCTTGCCAACCCAACCAGAAGATAGTCACATAACATTAAAAGAATCACAATAAAGAAACTACTCGTAAGAAAAACAGTAGTACGTAATATATCCTATAAAAAAGGCAAGCGTACCACAGCTGGGATTCGTGTAACAGTAGTAAGAAATAAAGAAAAATAAAAAAGTAAGAAGTAACGACATAGCCGGTCATTGCTTCTTTCATTCATCTCTCCAGCCGACTTGTCGCTCAGGTCCAAATCGAGTTAACGGGTGCAGAAGTCAGTTTGGTGAGAACGTAATATGGGTCATGGGGGTATGCATTGCCGAATATATAAGCGCCGAAAGACGTGTTCTATTTTTAGGCGGTTAGAAGTCATTCCGTAACTCGTGGCTCGCGAGTCCAGGGAGGATGAGGTAGACGCAAGAATTGCGGCCATAGCGTTTTCGCCAGAGAGAATAAAGTGTGTCGTTGGACGCGTTCTAGAAAATAATGACTCGATTACTACTAGTAGCATTATTAGTAGTGGTAGTAGCATCGGTAGTAGCAAAAAGTAGCAAGAGAATGGCAGAATATACCAGAATAGCCGTACTATGAGAAATAATCAACATAGAAATATATTAAACGAAAATTTCCCGATATCCATAATCCGTTCCTAGTAACTCCTACCTCGTTTAAAACTCCCCAGACGCATCTTAGCAGAATCCCTCACGAAGTCCGTCCTGAAGGCAGGCTTCGATTCCTTTGATCCTTGTTGTCCCATAACGAAACACATAGACAAACTTGGGTTTCCTCGAATTTGTCTTTCACGCGACTAAACGTCGATTCCACGTAGAAGGCACTCTCAATTTATAAAACGAAAAATGGTTTCCCATTTTCACGACTCTTTACCTCGCGATTATATATCATGTGTGTATTGAACACTGTAAAACGGCACTTGGCTCGATTCCGTACGAAGGGGATAATTTGAAAAATTAATAATCAAAGAGTCACGTACGGTCAAATAAAAGTCCCACAGACCATCCAGGCACGCATATAGAATAAAAGTCGTCGCGACTCAGCGCACACGAGTGAGCGTTATACTTGGATTCTTCGACGGGCGTCCTGATTATTCCTCTTGAAGAAGCGGCTGGCATTTATTTGCATCCTGGGTTATAATAGTCGTGACTTCGAATGATCTTTTACCAAGGAGTCCGCTGGTCTGTTCTACGGAGCGTGTTCGCGTCTCAGCTGGTGCAAATCCATACATCCTACACTCCGTCTTGAACCAAGCGTCGTGTCAGGACCTCCCGACACTTTCGCATTTCAAAGTGGAATGGTCGCTAAGCAGCCGCTCGTACGTTCCGTTATACCTGGCCTGTGCCTGGTTATACCCGGTGGAACTGTATTTGCTTTGTCCATTAAGCCGACCGATTGCAACGTGGGTATGTAGGCACAAAGGCAGGTACATGAAGGCAAGTACACGCGCAGGTAACCAGGCAGCCGAGATAGAGAGGGAGAGGGAGAGGGAGAGAGAGAGAGAGAGACGAGGTGAGTCTACGACAATAATCGAGTCCAGAGTCTCGCGTATGAAGAAAGATCGAACGTTACGAGGAGAATATCGACGATTCCAGCTGAGAACAAAAGAGCGAAGGCGAACGCGCGAAGGTGTTTGTCTTTCTATCTTTCACCAGGCAGCCCCCGTTAGTTTTGCTATCGAGCGATCGTACACGCGCTGGAGTTACGTAAGTGCGAGCAACTCGACTGGGAATCGACGTGTGCCAGTCGGCCTTGATGGATACCGAACCACGTGGTAACCTGGTACACCTGCCGCCTCAGCCTTCATCACGATCATCACAGACATATCACACCCTCCTTGATCGTAGCAACAGCCTGATCTAGAATTCTAATAGCCTTCTTACAGCGGTATCGTCTTAAGGCCAATTCCCATTGGGTCACTGCCGAGCGAACCACTGCTAAGTACGAACCGACGAACTGAGCGAACCAGAGGCAAAGAGGCAGCCAATGCCGGAAATAAACCGTGAGTGCCGTTGACCTGCCGCTTGGAGGCTTCGCAGCAGGCAGAAGAGGCTGCGGCCGACTGAGAGGCCCGTGGCCGTATGCGGCCGTGTTCCCCGTAGGGCAAGCCAGAGCTCACAATGAAGCGGAAACGGGGAAGCGACGTCGTACCCGTCGCGTTGAATGCATCGCGCGCATTACCGAGACTGGAAGGACGAGCGAGAGAGGCGCTGCGCGCATCCTCCGAATTTATACGAAACCGAGCGAGAATCCCCGAACACTTCCGAGAGGACTGTGCACGGCCAAACGGGTTTGAGCTCCGTTCAGAATCGCCGGCCGATCGCGACTGCCGGTGCCGGTGTGCTCGAAGACTAGCGCTGCTGCTGCTGCTGCTGCTGCTGCTCCTAGTATCCTGCTGTCCCACTGCTGATTGAGTTCCTCGCCGTCCTAGAGTGTGTACAGACCTCGCGGAAGGATCAGATCGACTCAGTGGCGCCGAACGAAGGGTTCCATTCTTCTACATGCTTCTTACCCCCTCGGTCGATACTAGCTTTCGACGCCCGATGACTCACCCTGGACTATTACCCCCCTCGGCCAACCCCAATACGTCACCGCACTGCGACGGGCACACCCGAACCCCGAACGAGAATACTTCCCCCTCCGGAGGGAGGGAGGGAGGGATGGATAAATCGACCTATCTTATTATTCTCCCACCCGCCCCCTGCCCCACTACTACTACGTCCTTTCCTCCGACTTGGAGGAATATTTCGCAAGCTTACTGAATGGTAGTATTGTCTACCTACAGACATGGTGCCTAATGTTCTATCCTGAGATCGAACGATAACACTCGTCGCTGTAGGTCGTGACAGTTTTTTCGGTGAATTGATTTCTGGAATTCGAGGACTCTGGTAGATCATTGAGATGCAGGTTCATACGTAACTGGAGGGACGAAGCGATCTAAGGAATGATAATTTAAGGGAATAGCAAAACGTAGCAGAGCAACGTACGCTACGTTATGCTAAGCTGTGCTGCGCCACGCCTAGATTACGTTTCCTACGCCGCTGACTTTGGTCAGTCGCACCAGCCGGATGCCGGAGATGCTATAACGGTCGATAATACGCGAACGACGCAAATAGAGCGCTGGCACGTCGTTGTACGCGAATGATTATCGGAAATATCGATGAGCGAACTGTGATTGATCCATTCCATGGGTTATTTGAGATTCAGAGAGTTTCTATGGTTATGGGTCTGAGAGAGCGATAAAACCGCGAGATTGGAGTGATCTAAGAAAATCTATCCCAATATCAGGGTAGGGTCAAACAGATAAACGGGATCAAATATCAAGATGATTTTTCTTAATTGGAAGAGCGACGCTGGCGCCGACGTCGGCGTCGCGTTATAATAAATATACAGAGATAGGGCAGGGCGGGACGAAGGGGGAAAATAATGCTGTCGTCACTAATTTCTAAGAGCTAATTAAATAATCAGGCGGTATTGTGTTAAAAATAATGACAGCGAGCTAAGCAATACTGACACTGAGTACCTACATAGTGTTTAGCAGAAGCAGAATGAGATAAACAAGCGTGTAAGACAGACAAAATAATAATGACGATAGGCAGCCGTGATATCATGTGTTATTATTTTATTGATAGTTAAATAAAATGAAATGATAAAATGCGAATAAATAAATAATTAAAATAGAAAGTAAATTTAGCGTGTTTCTGATATAAATGAAAATCACTCACTGGAGGTGTCTTTGGTTGGAGCACTGCTCAAGTCGCTCATCGAACTCTGAACTGAGCTATGACACGTTTCCTGGGTAGGTGAATTCACGTCCTGGCGAACTCTCGTTCTTCTGTTAATGAAATTCATGAAAACCCTCAATACATGTTTGTATCAGAAGTTCGGGGACTTTTAAAAGGAAAACAATGGAAGTAAATACGTTAGTAGTTGTACCGTTTAGTTTTATTGTTGACGTCACTGGTCCCTCTTCTGGTGGCAGAAGATTTTGTGCTGCTCGACGTTGTCGCCGTAGCTGTTACTGCTGTAGTTGACGAGGAGGATGACAACGAGGTGCCCAGGGCTTGCAGAACCCTTGATTTGACTTCCTTCCTTGGAGGTCTTGAGCGTTGCTCATTTTTGCCAGCTTCTATTTTGCTCATCACCGCGTCCCATCGACCTCCCTTTCGCGGTAACCTTTGAGGACGTCTTGCTTCCTTCTCGGTATCCTCCTTGGGTCCAGACTCGATCATCGCTTTGATCTTCGACACGACGTTTCTCTTTGGCATCTTGTATTTCTTCAGAGGCACCGAATCTGACTTGTTACTAGGTTTCGAGGAAGTGGTATCGGACACCATGGTTACCTCGATGACAGTTTGCTCATGGGCACTTGCAGAGACATTTGCATCGGCTGAGGTATCCCACGCGCTTGAATTTTGCGGCACCTGAAATTAGGATGATGATTGTCTCATTGAATAATAACTTCAAGACCCTGGTAAGAGAGAAGCAAGGTTTTATAATTTGGTATTAAAATTTACCTCTAGGCAGTCCATAATGACCGGAGAATTACTGGCGAGATCAGGTTTATCAGGGGATGGTTGACTCTTCTGAGACACGGTGTCGATGGAATCCGGTGTTCTGTCTTCTGGACTTTGAGATTCTTCATGATGACGTTCATCCTGTCGCTTGTCCAGGTCAGAGTATATTCCACTAGAGTCCATTTCCTCTCCAGTGAAACTAGGACAGCGTCGTCCACCCGGGGCGCAGAAGAGTGTACCATCAATGACCTGAGCTCTTCGGTCGCCCCGTACGATCTCTTCGTGAGCGTCGGCGTCGCTCTCCGTGAAGAAATCCGAATCCGTCATGGGGTCATGTGCGCATGGTGCAGGCAGGTTGGCTGGCTGTGCCATAGGCGGCGGATCAGCTCCACGACTGGCAGGTCGTGAATTCTCACCATCGCCCTGATAACCAGCTTCGAGGCTAGTGATACTGGTAACCGACGTAACAAAGCTTATAGGAACGACTCCTCGGATGACGGGCTCGCTGGACTCGACAGACCCAACGGGTTTTGGATCAAGAGGTAATTCCTCCGGAGACGGCGTCCTCTCGCTGGAACCATCCGTAGGCTCAACATCGGCTGACGTCGGCAAGTCCGAAGGTCTCGATGCCGATGCTCTCGTCAGAGCGAATCTGGATCCTCCCGAACCTGTGAGATTCTCGCAAGACGAACTCCTGGAACACTCGAGGGCGACTGTGAAATCTGTCATCTGATCAGGCGTCAATATACCAAGACTCTCGTCGTGTTCAAATGAATTCTGTTTGTTAAGCATAAGGTAATGCGGAGCTGGACTCGCTTTGGAAGGCGGTGGCGCCGCCGGTGGGGTCAGCTCATCCTCTTCTTCGATACCGGTGAACCCCAAGAAGCTGTACGGACCAGAAGTAGTATCCACAAGACAACTGTCGCTAATCATATCAATAAGGCTTACATCTGTGTCGTTCAAAGGTTTCACTAGACAATAAGACTCGCGTCTCGACGCCTCGTTCTTCTGTCCTTGAGGATCCACGCTCTTCTTCGGACTCGCAGCATTACTTTCAGTTTTCTTGAGGGCTTTGTCAGATCGTTCGAGTCTCTTAAAATAAGATGAGTGAATAGAATCTGGAGAGTTGATAAAACTGCAGTTCATCTCGCTCATGGACAAGATGCTATTTTCGTTAGTCGAGGATCTCCTAGAGTCATAATTCTTATTAGCCAGGTCGAATACCTTGTTCTCGACGGATACTTTCTCACCGACGAGAGCCTCTCGTCTCTCTAGAAGATGACTGAAACGATCTGCAGACTTGGTATCAGCACTCCTCTCATTCCGTTTGGGTTTCTCATTGAGAAAGGTGTCGTCGAGGGCAAAAATGGGGCCCTTCGGTTTTATCGCTGATTGTAACACCTTTTCTAGGCTTCCAATACACGGCAATTGGATACAGTCTGGCAATGATTTTTTAGCAGTCTTGTCGTTAGCCCTTACCGGGTCATGTGTCCTACCAAAGGTCTTGTCGTAGGTCTTATCATAGGTCCTGTCGTACAATTTATCATATGTTTTATCGTAGTTCTTATCATAATTTTTATCGTAGGTCCTATCGTAGGTCGCATTAGCCACTAGGGCGGCCGATTTTCTCGGCGAGATTTCCTTCGTTACGTCGTACGACTTGCTTAAGAATGTATCGTTTATAGCGGTTTTACGCGTATCGTTCGTTTTTGTCGTTTGCTCTGAGGTGACTGCCTTTCCGAGGACTACCGAGCTTTCCAAGACACCTGGAGTTCCCAAATTTTTCGTATCATGTTCGTCGATCATGGAAATTTGGCCATTGAACGTTACATTAAGAAGATTCGCATTTTCTGTTGTGGCTGTACTGTTCATCAGCGACGATTTAGGCGCGACATTAGGAATTCTATGCGGGATGCTTAATGATTTCTTTCCAAAGGAATCGCCCTCCAAATCAAGCAATTCTGATTCTCTATAAGTCCTATTACTTTGCACCGGTTCGGTATTCTTTCTGCAAAATCAAAATATCAAATGTTAGATTAAACATTTTTTTTTTTATTAAGTCAATATAAAATTCTTTCTGTTCGCACTAACCGCTGCGGTGGCTTCAGATCATCGCAATTCGTCGCTGTGACATCATTAGTCGCTTGATCCCCAAAATAATAAAATCCCCCAATTATTTTGTCATTCATGGTCCAGTATGAAGATACGTTTCCATCGTTCTTCATGATTTTTCCGTCTGCACATCTTTGCGTCTTGCGTAACGTATCTGAATATCGAATTAAAAAAAGATGAAATTTAACGATGCAAAAAATCAACAATCAAATAAGAAACCATTACCATTTGACTTTGTAGTCTCAAGAATAGGTGTCGAGGTGACGGTAATTGCAACATCATTTATCGGTGTACCAACGGAAGTGACATTTTTACGTGTTCCAAGATGCTTCGATTGACCAAAGACTTTTGGCTTCGGCAGAAACGATTGTCGTACCGCACCAGCCAACTGTATCTTGCTTTCCCCTACGTTCTGAAAAAAAAAAAAAAAAAACATACATCATTCCCATCATTTAAAATTCTCAAGAATCACATGAATTCTTAATACACCATGTTCCCCATGGGTTTGGGTACCGAGTGCGTTGCCCTTGGCCAAACTCCAAATAAAACCCTGAACTCCTAGTGTGAATCACGACGCTCTCTCCTTCTCCGTTTGCTTCCTTTTCTCATTTCTCCGTACCGCAGCCGACTAATAGAGTCTTTCAAGCCAGAAAACCAGAGAAGGAGAGTAGCAGGTTTCCAGCGTTACTGGACGTTAGCAGCTTTCTCTAGTCAGAATAACAATTTCCGGAAACCCCAACCACTGGAACTACACGTATCACAGTTCCTGCACGATGCGGGTGAAAAGAGTTCGTACGTACCTACACACGTGTCACCGTTTAAGCAGTCCAAGCGAAATGACGTTATCCAAAAGATCTCCGGACGATGATGAGGTGAAGTAAAATTCAGACTCAATGTCCTAACGCAAGTAGCACGCCAATGAAAAGAACGGAGGTCAGACCGTAAGATTACCGGATCTATCTGCAAGCGGCGATGACGCCCGACGTCGCTGCGTAAGTCGGCATAATTTTATTTTATTAGGCCTTAATTCGCGTTAATACGATACCCGCCCACCTGACCTTACGTTCACTCAATTTTCACACTCTCCTCACTCCTGACTCCTATGACCAATCCAAGTTCATTCCGACTGGAATATTAAAAAAAAATAACTGATCCGGCCTAATTCGATAATAACGATCATTACTCGCCGTAGACTTCCTCGCGTGATGTACTCGTGCACCAAGTTAACCTCGTGGACGATTAAGAGGTCGCAGCGAATATTTCTTAAGGGCGAAGGAAGCGTGAGCGATCGATCGATCCCGGGAAAGTCCGGGTTTCACGGTCAACGGCATCGAGCCGTGAGCAGCTCGCCGGTTTGACGCTTGGCGACATTACGAAAAATCGAGGAACGAGAATTCGCATGTTCGACATCCCGTTGGCAGGAGACGCCGCTGGGAAAGTCGATGGCACGCATGGAATAGCAATAAGTTCAACGAGTGCAGGGAGTGCAGGGAGTGCAGGGAGTGCAGGGAATGCATGTAAGTCGGCTCGAGTGAGGACGAGTTAAAGCTGAATATCTAGCAGGGTCGGTCGGGGCACCGTCTCAAATACGCATGACGCGACGCGCTACTGTTAGCGCGTACCCAGTGCCAACGCATTCACTATCCCTCCGACGTAGATTCAACAGCCCGTGAATCCGCGAGCCACGTCCTTTTCCGACTGCACGGAAACAGTGAGAAACAGCAATACGAAAATTTACGACCTAACGATCCAAAATGTCTGTCAAAAGTCCCTGTACTATCTTTAGACTATATTTTCTCCGCTTTCTCCTTCCCTGAGGTTGCACGTGTCCCAAAGTTATTGTCATTGCGAATTTATCGAGAAACGTTCGAAAATACGTAAAGGAAAGAGAAAGTGCGTGAGAACGAGGGTCGCTGAGTGGGAGTGAAGGAAGGGGTGGTACCAGGAGGGGAAGGCGGATCTTACGTAGTCATAAAAAAATAACTAGGAAATAAATAAGAATATTCGTAGATCGTTCGATCTCCCGAGGCTACATCGACGTATTGTGAGTTACGTCAGCTCTCATGAATATCACATACGAGGAGCGGCGGGATAGGTCAGCCAGCCTTGATAGGTCGCTACTACGTTTTCCATGACTTGACGCTGTACTAAATCCTGAATAGATTTCACGACGGTTTCAAGGAAGACAGGTTACGTCGCTTTTTATACCGGAGAAGAAACGGTAGACGCCAGGAGGAGTACGAGAAACTGTAGTTTAAGTTGGCGTCGCGACGCTACGATGCGTAGCATAACTGAGGCGCCCCGAGGGACGCCGGGAGCGTAATGGCACGCAGAGTCGAAACAAACCAGATAGAATTGAAACTCGTACAAAGTTTTGCACGCGGCTCGCGTTCCCGATGTCCTCGGATTCGTCTTCGACGACCGTTTGGCCGCGTTTACTCCCTTCCTCCTCTAGCGCGATTGGAATAGATGCATATATTTTCATTGGCGACAGTGCAGGGAGCCATAGTGCGACATCTTTAGACATTACGCACAAAGCCAACGTGAATACAGGTCACAGTACTAAAGGCCGTTCACACGTTTTAATAAACAATACAAAAGGTTTTCAGGGCTGTCAGCACTGGCTGTACATACAGAGATGCGCTTATCGATCACAAAACCTCCTCCCTCGCCCCTTATCGCCTCACCGCCACAATCGCAAAGTCGCGCACACGCTGGCTCGCTGGCACGCACACTGTTACGATTCCCCGAGAATACGCGTACGTACACACGTAGATCCACGCACCTCGTCGACGGAAGCGCAAGAGCGTTTCTAATTGTAAATGAGAAGAGAAGGTGGAATTAGAACAGAATATTTTTCATTCGCATTCGCATGAGTTTTCACGTCGAGATCTCGCGCACTGTGACGTCATCGGGACTAATGTCCGGCTGTGATTTTCCTGACTTCGTCGCAGTGCGAATTCGTTCTCTCTTATGGAAGCAGCAGACGACGACGTTACGTCGAGAAGCGGATCGATGGATCGTCGAATCACGGGAACGAGAATTGAAAACGAGAAGGACAGAATGATTCGCTTTTGTATTCGTGGGAGCGCTTGATACTGGATGCCTCGATGTTTCGTCGCGCTCGGAAAGCGACACGGCCGATAAAACGAAGTGACGACCGCGACCGATCCGCACTTCCGTCTAACCTCTACGCTCGAATTTCACCTGCCGTAGCCAGGGTGGTCGGTTCAATCCATAATCGAAGACAACTCGCGAGTAACGACGGACGGGAGATACGTGAGATGACGGGGTACAGGGGGGGGGGGGGGGGGATTGCAGAGAAGAAGTATATCCTTTCCGTTACCGAGAAATCTGTAACCACGACGCCGCAGGACGCGTAGATCGATTACCGGTGCATCTTGGATGCTTCAAGACGCTGCGATCGTCAGAGTGGATGGACATAATCGTACAGCACGACGTAGTATGGATATCGAAGTGTCGAGTTGGGACGATTCAGTGTTATTTAGCATATTTGACGAATCCTACTGAATGCTGAAAAGATCCGAGTACTGATTGAAAAAATCAGCGTTAATTAGTCGACCGAGGGAGATTAGGTAGGATGCAGGAAGAGTCTCGTTAGTATAAGAAAAACAAGAAAAACAAGAAAAACACGCACGCACCTTGGCCATACTCGGGGTGGGTCCTGGGGCTCCTCCTTCTTTTAGCCGATGTTGCTGCTGGTAGTTGAAAATCCCCTTGGAAGGCACTTTAGTCGCGCCGTACGTATTCCCATCGACCTCCCATTTCCTCTTCCCGGCGATCCGGGACCCGCTCGTCCTCGTATCTATCCCTTCGGAACCTGGCACGTTCCCGTTTTTCTTCGAGCGGAGCCAGTTCGCCTCTTTGATATGACTGGCTCGAGGGGTACTAGCTACACTTTCCACAATCCGAGCGAGCGTCCTTCCCCTATTATCCGTTACTTTCGCACTTCTTAACTCACTGCAATTTTCCGTCTGTCGTACGCAAGCACCTCCCGTCCTGGGCAAGGTCCGACCTCGCACTGCTCTAGCAATGGCGCCACCACCGACGCCAGGTCCAGTAGATCCAACAGCGTCGCCGTTACCGCTACCACCAACGTCACCAGCAGCACCACCGTCGCCGCCACGACCACCACCAGCTCTACTATCTAGAGCGATCCGTCCTGTATCTGTTTCGGCGACAGCGACGCCTCTGGTTCCTCCGACGACGCCGACGCCAACGTCGGTGGGAGCGGCGTATTGATCGCCGGCATTGGTGGCGACGCTACGCGAACTTATCTGCAAATATCAACGGCAAAGAACCGTTGTCATTTTTCGTTTGAAAATTCACGCAGTTATTTACACTGCCGTGTGACATGCGCCATGGCGTATATTTGTCTTTTTATATCAGCAACATCTACCGGGACATATACGACGCGTATAAGGACAGCCATGAATTTTCTTTTGCGTAAAATCCAGGTCGACAACACCGAATGTTCCAAATGCTAGGAATTATTGTGACATCGTGGAAGCATCGTAGAGTTAAAGGGTCGGCTTGATAAATATAACCGGGAAAGATCAAGGACAAATAAACACGCGAAGCGTTCATACGGAGCTGTCAGGCCGACAAACCGTCAACATCAGCTCACGAAAAGGAACGAGAGTGTATAATCATAAAAATGTCAAATTTTTTCAATCTTAACACGTGATATCGATGTATTTCACGATTACTAACTTCGATGATGCCACGTGTTAAAATTCTTCATGACGCAATGCCTTACGAATAGTCTGACTCGCCTGGATGACTATCAGATGCTCAACGAGCTCTTGTGTTTACAGTTTATGCAACTTGACGTGATATCGGCTCAAGAGCCAGAAGTAGAGAGAGAGAGAGAGAGAGAGAGAAGGTACCCGGTCGGTCAAAGCGAGAAGACAAACAATATAGAAATTCCAATCGCCATCGTTGCCTCGTCTAACGAATGAAAAAGCGTAAGGGAGAACTTAATTGCACGCAAGAATTTAATCAAGACACTTCATACGTCATTACACTGAATGATTCTGAGGATACGTGAGATAATGGAAGAGAAGGCGACGTCTACTTGGCTCTCAAGTTCCTTCTCGTTAACAGCCGTTTAACGCTGGATTTCGAAACTTTCTCACGTTCGTCACCGATGGGCCTTGAGAGTTTAGAATATCGTTCAAGAAAAATATATATACAGAAATAATCAAGTTACGGCACTCACCAATTTTCTCTTCTTCACGCGGCTGTCCATAACAATTTAAAATCGCACTAGACGTACTAACTTTCAAAAGTCACAGTAACTGTGGAAAACAGGCAGCCGTCTCTTTGGGTGGGGATAAGCAGAAAGAGAAAGAGAGAAGGAACGAACGAACGAGCGTGAAGGATAGAAGATGCCTGTGTGTGCGTGTGCGCGCGCGCGCGTGTGTGTTGCTTATTAGGCACTTTTATCTTTTATTCCTATAGCCGATAGGCAGACAAGACAGAATCAGTGGTAACCAAATATTAGCAGTGCTTACCAGAAGAGAGTATTATCCGTAATAATTATATCAGCCGATAATACAACTTCCTTCCACAACTCAAGCGTTCCATTCGATAGAAATCACTGAAACTCCTAAGAACAGAGATCTAATAAAGTGGATAGGAAATTTATGAACATGACGGACTAAATAGCGAGCAATTATCGCGCGGAATGAATTACAATATCGTGGGTGCGTATACAGGTGTACGTTTATCTTAAAGAAATAGCGTGAGCGAAATTTCTGCATAACGGAACTGATAAGAGTCAATTCTTTTTTATCAAGATTTATAACCTATAGTCTTCCGTTTTCAATACGTCGCTGACACGAATCGGAGAAATAAAATCCTTCGATTATAAGTGACTGACACGTATCTTATCTTTCTTTCTCCCCCCCCCCACCCCGTCCATGAATATACTGACCAACAAAAAATACGGAAAAATACGGAAAAATCCTTAGTGTGCAACTTCATCGTCTGCAAGGTCTAGCTCTATCGCTCTACAAGGCTCGCGTAAACCTGAAATTGCAATAGACGGGATTTTCGCATAAATTATATACGACATTGCTATTAATTACATTGCGAATGTTATCGATTATTCCTTTGTTCAATCAAAATCGCTGTAGCAGTCATTAAATTGATATGCAGGTCGAGAATCATCAATTAGTAGATAAAAGCGAGCCTCGTGGAACCGGTTTTCAGGACGATCGATATCGATTTAAGAAACTGTACGATCATCGCGTAAAAATTGTCATTACTTAATCCTGAAAATGATCGGGTGACAACGACGAAACGCATTTTGTATAATTGGATTTAAAAGAAGAAAAAGAAGAATCGCAGCTGGGTATGAAATTTGGCAAACTGAAATCGTCATCAGACGGCACTGAATTCGTTCCTCGGTTTATTATTGTATAATCGCAACGAATAGATTTTTTTTTTCTTTTTTCTTTTTCTCTAAAACACCCGGAACTTACATACACACAAGCAGTCATACGTACATACACACATGCGTACTTTATGTACACGTAACTCGATGCAATGTTTACAAGAGATTTTAAGTGAGAGAAAAGAGAAAGAGATAGTGGGCGAGAGAGGGGTAGACTGGGTAAATAATAAAAAAAATATGCCTCAACGTAAAGAGCATTGTTATCCCAAGCGTCTGGTACCCCGTATACGTCTCTACTCTTCTCGCACCCACGTCAGATTTCGTCTCGTTTCTCTTTAATTATTTTTTTTTGTCGTTTGCTAAAGCATAAAAATCGGATTCGCTAGGATCGCTAGGATTCGCTTGCGATCGATATACGGCAAGTAAGAAATAACGCTGCGCACGTTGTGGCGTACAGAATCAGAGTATCTTAAGTATGACAGAAACTATATCTAATTTTGTCTTCACGCTGAAGAGGATCGCATCAGCGTATCGTAATGGACGCAGTTGACATTTTGTACAATTATTTTTTGTTTCCCCTATTTTTATTTTATTTTATTTTTTTTTCATATCGTTCACTGTCAACGTGAGATCGGCGTCCAAGAGTTTTTTGCATTGACACTTTGCACGGATCACATAAAGAGAGAAAAGATAATTAAAAAAAAGAGGAAACGAGTTTAAGATATTCATTAGATCTAATGAAGGCTTCGATTTACCTAAGCGTTTAAAATTCGCTTAGATCAACGTATTGTCTCAAATGGTCCAAAGCATTGCGCATTGCGAACTTATTTTAAAACTCTCATACTTTTCTTCTCCTTTTTTTTTTTGTATAAAGGTTATCCGATTCAAATGCACCTGTCAGATTTGACAGGTGTCATACGATTGCACGTGGACTATAGAGACCTAGCGGTGCTTTTGAATCGAATAGCCCTGTAAATTCATATATGTACATACGTATACATATATCTCTTTTTTATATCTCTGTTCGCTAGCTTTTTTTTAAGGCCGTGTTTGGCCGGGAAGCTGATGTCGCGCGAACGACAATAATTTGGATGCGACTCCGCTGGCAATACGTGTGCGCATCCCTATTCGGATCACATAAGGCATCACAAATGCTAATAGTTAATCGCATGATTTCCATCAAGGAAATTAGAATTTTATGATTAATAATTTTTGTCAATTTTTTTTATTGGAAAATCAAAAATACGCTTCCCGGACCGAACTTTCAAGACTTTTTAACGCCAACGTTATATCTTCGTTACGCTATACTTTCAAGGTTATTAACAAGGCAATCTTAATACAGCGACGAGTTTGCACGTACATCCACTGACAGGCCGCATAATAATTGTATATACATATACAATTATATATATATATTGTATATATACTGTGACGTACGCCAAATGGCAACCTGACAATTCGCCTGTTCTTCCAGACTATGGGCCTCAGGTTAAGCACTCAAGGGTGACTTTGTTCAATCCCCCTTGTAACGATAAAATATTCTAGGTTAATGGGATGGATCCTGAAGAGAGTCTAGTCAGGACGAGTAGCATAGAAGTGAAAGAGAACAATAGAGTTGCAAGTGTAAGCATAAGGGGTACGGCATTGTGATTAACTAGTAGGACAATTCGCTTATCAGAATATTTGGGAAGACCGGGAAAGTTCAGTACCCGCAGCTAACAGTCTTAGTCTGGACGCCATAATATTGTCTTCATGAGTTACAGTGCGCGTCGCAGGAATTATTTAATTCGTATCGTCCTTTGGAAAAGTTTAATGTCGCCTAATTTTTTTCCCCAGGTACGTCACTGGCAGTAAGAGAGTGGCACTAGTAATGAAAAATGTTGTCAAAACGCATTTAACCCACAAGCGACCCTTGAGTGCATCAGTCGCCGATTGTGCATAGGTGCAACATGGAAAAAAGCCCATCACAATACATATGCGTAAGTTGGCTTATTCAGTTAAGATGCACCAACCAAAGTTGGCTTTACCACAGGGAATTAAATGATCGGGCTAATTTCGGTTGGTGCGTTTGAGCTGAATAACCGTACAGTAAAATATGACGAAAGACAATTAGATTTAAAAATATTTCTCAATATGCGCAATGTACTTTATTATCTATTGTAAGTTTCTTCTTAAATGAGAGGCCGAAAGGTGTACGGCTTGTTTGTGTACACAATAGAAAGATCATCAAACGTCTTGATGATGAGTTTTTAATTAGTCGATGATTAAATGTTGTGTTTTTCCTATACCTAAATTTGCACTCGTATCGGCCTTTTCGAGTCTCTGTCCGCGACTAATGTCAGACGTATCCTTATGTAGATACTGTCTTCTATTAAATTATCGAGGATTGCCGTAAAATATCATCATTTGACCCTGGCGCTTGGCGGTAAAATAGAGATGTGGATTGTGCTGCCACCTGCCCTAATTTACGATCGACGCGAAGAGTTACTTTCAGTTTATTTAGGTCTATACTAACCAAAAGTTAGTACAGCTGTCACTTAGGAGACCGAACTAATGGCATTGTGCGGTGAACCCATTTGCGTTAAAACTTTATCCAACCACTGTAAAGGACCATGAAGATGAGCCTCGATCCAACATGGAGTTGAAGTGACGTCTTGTCTGTGGTATTCCGCACCCCAGCCCTTCACAAAGGACATTCTATGAAAAGAAAAGTAAGAGAAGTTACTAAAGTTGTCATAGATAGAAGAGAGGATGAAAGCATTACAGATATTCAAGGAATGCAGAGCTTACCTGATTGTGCACATTTTGGTGAGTTCGTAGACAGCCTCAAATCCATGGTTTACACTCTGGGACAACAACTGGGCAAATTCCTGGTTGTTGAAGATCTTCAAAGAGCATCCGGGAGGAATTTTACACACTGTACTAGGATGAAATCCATGATGATGGTTACAATTTCTTGATTGAACGAAAATTGCAGAGTCCGAAAGACATTCCGCGTACACCTCTCCCCCCACGTAATAGAGATGGACGCCCTTCCCTATGTGCCGCCTCGTGTTCTCGATTGTTGAGTTCCTGTTCACGTTCGACAGTTGACCAAGACAAAACCGGTCGGAGTTATTGCTGGGATTTGTGAAGCCGTCCACGATGACGGAGTGCGATTGACAGTGAAAGACTTCGCCAACGCGACAGTTCAGTTCGTAATAAGCGATTGAGGCCCAATAAGGAGGTTCCTGGTAGCAAACTGGTGCGACCTCTGCTGATCCAGCCGTATCCATTGCTGCTGGATCAGGTGGTGGAGATTGACCATGCTGGGAACCATCTTCTGGTGGCGAGTATGCTGGCGGTGGTGTTTCTGGCAGTCCGTTTGTACCGTAAGGACTTTGAGGATTTGGTGACGTTGTGCTTCCAGGACTAGGAACAGAGCCTACCGAGCCCACGGAGGACATTGGCGAAGTGGGGTTGACGCCTGTGGTTGATCCAGCGTTAAAACCACTTGACGAATAGGAAACATTGTGTGGCATAGATGGCTCTGGAAGTTGCTGAAAAGGTAGCAGAGAATGTCCAGGAGCGAATTCAGAGTGTCTTGGTACTAGCACTGGTGGTAGTACTGGACTCTCGACTCTCTTATAATGATACGGATTAATGCAAACTTCTTTTTGTTTTGCTGAAAATGGATATTGGCACAACTCAAGAGGTTTGAGTTCGTGATGAGACTGTAAGTCTGGCCACCTCCAGACACGGCAATAAATGACATGTGGCAATCCTTTTCTATGTGAAACTTGAAGTCTGCCGTCTAAACTTCTTGGAATTGTGACACATTTGCTGGGTGTACCAGGACAGCTCAGTGCCCGTTCCAACTCCTCAATAGCACCCTTCCTCTTTTTTAATTTTTTTACTAAAGAATCTACAGCTTTTTCAGCCCATTTTTCCTCTTCGTCACCTTGCTTCCAACCCAACAGTTTCTTCACCGCAGGACTCGTAAATGAAAACAAACTATTTAACGAAGACATAGGTCCAGAGCTGGCTGATCCTTCATCATCATCCATCGTTGAATTTATATTTAAAGAATCCGTTGAAGTCAATGAATTGATGATGCTTCGTAATGTGATGTGTGCATCTAGTTACTGAAACAAGATAAACTTTGATAAATCTCAGAAAAATTAGTTATTCCAGTGATAATGCTGACTACAATTTACATTCCATAACACAGTACAGCAGTACTATATTTCTATGATTGCACAGGAAACAATTCTAACATACAAAAGAGCTAGACTAGCTTGTTCAACAGCAATGCGTTACTGATAAGCCATCGAAGTAAAGTCTTAGGTTATGCCAGTAGGTATGTCACACAAATCCCACGTCATTCTAACTTTACGACATTTTATTGCTCCGCTTATGTAGCGCAAATTCTTTTATACCAAGAGAGATAGTCTAACTAAGAACAGAGGCGCATAAACAGAGACGGAAGATCGAGATCAGTTTCAAGAGTGACTAAGTGTGATCAAGGGAGAGTAAGAGAAAGAAAAAAAGGAATGAAAGAGAGAAAAAAGGCCCTGAGCGCGATATGAAAAAGGAATAAAGAATAAAAAGTTAAAACCAAAGGTGGCCACGGTGATTGACGATCAAAGGAGGCAAGTAATGGCTTTCTGCCGATCGGAGCATTGTTTTCACTCGATTCCCTCTCTCTTCAAAAGAAAGCACAACAACAATCGCATTCAACTTGCACTCATTCACGCTCACACTCTCTCCAGCTCTCACGATCTTGTCTTCTCATTCCCTGACGCATCCTTATCGCCAAGATCGATCCAGCGTTCGCACAATGAGGGAAATAAAGTATCTTCGATTTTCTGCACCGTACGCCAAATTTCACAAGTAGATCAGGTAATTAAAGTAATCGAAGTTTACCGGGAAAGCATCTTGGCTTGTTGAGCCGACGCCCCTACTAGTAACTAGGGAGGGATGGATTTCGTATGAATTTAACGCATACGATTCTCTCCCTTTGACGGAGCTAGCGACTGACTCGCGCGTACCAGCATTATCATCGCCACTACTCCTACCGCTGCATCATTGGAGTGAGAAGAAGCTAAGAATCATCATGATCATCAACCGCAGCAGCAGCACCACCACTAGCAGCAGCAGCAGCAGCAGCAAAAGCAGAATTAAGGAGAATTGTACACGTGTTTACGTGGATACTCACCACGAGGAAATATTGAGGAAGGTGTCCCACTGTGATGAACACACTGTTTTTATACACCTCAAGCACTATTTATGACGAGTGTTTACTCTGAACCGAACAGAATGTCGCATAACAGCGTTATGGCGTTATAGCATGATGGCGGCGTGTTTACGAGTAGCGCGCGCTGGCGCTACGTCTACCAGTTGCAGTGGTGGGAAACTCCTGCGTCGTCGCCGATGAAGACGCTTGTCGATCGAGCTGCCACCAAAGATGAGTAGAAAGATGCACAACCATCAAAGTATAGCATGAACTAAGCGATCCTTCCTTCCTTTCCTTATGGCTGACTCCTCCAATGAGGAGATGTGCCAGAACTTCGCGATCCCTACTTTCGTCGATATACTTATAGCACGGACTACGCACAAGCACAGAAAAATATGGTCGGTTGAAAGAAAGAGATAGCGACTGGTGGCGGCTAAGCCCTTTCTTTTTCTAATCGGCAGTCGTAGTACGAAAGTATAGAAAACGCAGCCAATGGGAGCATTAGAAAAGGAGAGCTACTGGCCACCAACTCAGTACCTCTTTGTCTATTCGAGCGGACATTTTCTGAAGGAGTTTGAATTAGGGATCGCGTAGTCCATACTATACATATATCGATATGCCTTTAAGACGAGGGTGGCAGCAGAGATAAATAGGGAGATGCTCAACGCTACGATTTTAAGCGATACCATCGACAAATAGCATGGACTACGCGATCCCTCATTCAAATTCCTTGAGAAAATGATCGCTCGAATTGACAAAAAGGGACGAAGGTAGCGGCCAGTAGCTCTCCTTTTCTAATGTTCTCATTGGCTACGTTTTCTATACTTTCGTACTACTACTGCTGATTAGAAAGAGACAGGGCTTGGCCGCCACCGGTCACTATCTTTTTCTATCAGCCGATCATTTTTCGTATGCTTGTGCGTAGTCCGCCTAGTCCACGTTACATATATGTCGATGGCCTGGCTAATTGTCGATCCAAAATGGCGGAATGATCTATATCACTTAAAAGCTCAATTTATTTCCTGTGTTTTTGTCTTTAATTTCGCATGCAGATTCTTTTTTCTAATTAATTAATTATCTACACACATCCCTATAGTTTTATGACATCTAGTTATAATATTTACCTTATGTATTAGGAGGCTTTGCTATTTTACCCAAAGTATTAATAATTTACCGTCTAAATGAAGCATTTCTGGTAAGGTGGAAGTACTGCCATCTATCGATCGATGTTTGAACTCTTAAGCTGCCAAGAAGTATGGACAATATGACAGTCAACGGTTACAGCAAGAGTTTATCTTCTGCTTTATTTTTAGTCTGTTAGGAACAATAGCATCATTGAATGCTTTGAACCTACAATTATTAAAAGTGATTTTTCCTATGTTATCAATATAATTTACTGTTATCTTTTCTAATTGTAATATATCGACTCGTATCCAATGTTGCTACTGCACGGATAATGATAATTGTTATCGATTATTTTCAAAATGTTTTAATTATAATTTGAATCACAATTATTATTATAATAAATATATTGAAATAATAATTGTAATAAATCTTCTTGAGTTACTAATATACTACAGCATGCACTGATCGTACTCTTAATAACAAATTATATTACCAAAAGGTGCCTTTCCGACTGAGCATAATTCATACAGCCTCGCCGCCCTAAGCACACTCGAGGGATGGCGCTATCGTACCGTCAGGAAGTTAGCGCGGGAAGATAAAAATTTATATGATTATATGCCTAAATAATTTCTCTTTAAATGCTCTACATGTTTCCGTAATTACTTCGCTGCTACTATTTAATGATTAATAAATATTCATTAAAACAAAAAATTTTTATTTTTATTGAAATTCCAAACAACCAAGCAGATTTTCATATAATTTTCTTGATGAATTAATTGCTCTAGATTTGCTCCTAATTGCTCCGCAATTACTTTTTTATTCAACTAAAGCATCTTTAAATAATAAGTAAAATTTGATTTTCACTTAGCTCAATTGCAAACGTAAATAATATGATTGGTTTGCGAACACACCTACGACAGCTCCGTTCGAAGATCAGCCGAAAGTGCTGCGAGTATCGTCGTCTCGGTTCATTTTCGAACACACTTGCGAAATGTACGTTCCATAGAAGTTATACTCCTGGAAAGGGAATAGCCCACTCTAGCAATGAGTGGAAAGTGGCCCCAACATGTTGTCTTATCATTCGTTAAATTAGTCGGTAATTTTGTAAAATTAATATGTCACACTTGTAAGATTATTATATCATTAATGTTGTTACTACAAAGCTTCTTGACATTTATAGATAGATCTAATAAATCACTGAAAGATTCTGAAGGTTTGCACCTTCACAGTTTTTTTTTTTTAAATACAAGGTAAGTATTTAGTAAGTAGTGCGTCTAGAGGCCATTTTTTTTAGTTTTTCAAAAAAGTATCGTTTGTTAAGCTTTCCTATTGGTCCCATTCGAAAGAGTATACCCCCTATTTACGAATTATTCTAGAACTGTACTGCTCCGACAGAATCAGTAATCCTGGCACAATGGGTCTGGATAAATAAAATCGTCCTCATGCAATCGAGCTAAGAGAAAATCAAATTTTACTTGTTATTTAAAGATACTTTTAAAAAATGAAAAACTAATTAAGTCATCAAGAAATTCATATGAAAATCTGCTTGGTCATTTGAAATTTCAATAAAAATAAAAATGTTCTGTTTTAATGTGTATTTATTAATCATTACATAGTAGCTGCGAAGTAATTACGGAAACTTATGGAACTTTTGAGAAGCAATTTTTTAGGCATTAAAAACATATACATTTTTATTTTCCTGCGCTAACGTCTCGACAGTCGCTATCGTAATATTTTCAATAACTTGTATCTCTGTCTCATTACTTTGTCGGTTTACAGAATTTTATTATGCCGAATATAGATGCAATTTCATCCTGCACGTGTAAGTATGCACCTTGATCAAAAGTAGCACATCTGTAAATGAAAAAATGAATATTTTGATTGTTACCAAAATAAAAAACTTATCAATCTTCAGTAACAATCGGGGGTAGAAACGAAATTATCGGATGTTTGTGTCATAAAACGTTACAATTTTTTGTATTCATTAACAATATGACAGATTTGATTAAAAACAAAATAAAATATTTCGATATTATTGGTACAGAATAATTACTTTAGATCCAAGACCAGACCAGATCATTGAGAAATTAAATTGGTACACGGAATCAATTACGAGATAATATGTAGTAAGAAATAGGATGTAATTCAATTACGAGAATCGTTGTCTGTCCGCAGCAAAAGTTAACGAACCGAGAAATATCCAATTGAGGGAAGAGCTTCATGAGTTAGTCTTAACCTTGAGTTAAACAAGTGACCGAAAAAGTCTTAGATCTTCATTTATCTCCTGTGATTTCGAAAATACCACAATAATATTATCACTATATATATATATATGCGTATAAATCGTTTACGTACCTATAATTATTTTTCACAATAAAACCAACTACCTTTCTACTGAACAATAAAGCCGGATTTACAATTGCCGATTTAAGAAAATCTACTAAGCCTCATTACTTTTACGGCTTCCTGTAACTGGCTGATTCATTTAAGCCGACATTTATAAATCCGGATTAATTTTGCGGTCAAGAGGCAGAAGTCATCGTTAATTTTCGTAAAAATATTTCATAACGATTATTCAATCATTAAAATTGCTATGTAATTTCAGGTTAACCGTTATATCCAAATTTCTTTCATATCCAAATGTATTTCATATTCCACAAAGTCAAAATTACAACAATAAATAAAATAAGACTTCCTTCCTTTCCTTATGGCTTTATCTCCAATAAAATAAGACTTATGTTCCAGCGAATAAACTGTACTCGAGTATATAGACCTCGAATTCATCCAACACTCACAAATTGTAGAGGGACGACTGAAGAGCGCGGGAAAATTCAATTTTGAAAAGTCAACCGCTATGGAGTACCCATCTAATAATGAAGATTACACTCCAGGAACATCCTGCAGAAGTTTCGTGGCAAAGTACGAGTGGTAATCCTTGAAGGAAAGGACGGTGCCAGGTTATTTAATGTATCGTGTAACACAATGTCAAGAGAGAAAGGCGAAGCGAGGAAGAGAAGAGAAAAAAAAACAGAGAAAAAGAGGACAAGAAAAGGTGAAAAAAAAAGGCTAAGAAATCCGTTATAACCGAAGCTAAGTGTAGCTATACATGTAGCTATCAGTGCACCACGGTGATATCGTAACTGAAAGTTGTGAGTCTTGCAATTTTGCTCATCGCGTTGTAACGTAAGTTATATTACGGAGGCTGGTTAAATCTTGAGAAAAACTGGCCTATATGACATCCACTCTATATGAAGCCACTTCGGTTGATATTATCAGGCGCAATACGTGACAAGTTAAAAGCATCTAGTATTCCGGCCAACCGGGACACTGTGTACCAACGTACAAAGTATAAAACAGAATCCAATGAGCCCAAAGAATAAAGAAAAGTTTAATAACTTTTTAAATTTATAGGAGGGTCCTATTTGACGAAGTGTTTTCCTGTATGAATTTCATATCTTTGAGTTTCCTTCTCAATGAAGACGCTCGGCGCGCCATCTCTTTACCAGCCACGTCACTTCTAACTGACTCATTTATTTGACGTGTCCAAATAAATTCATAGGCTTGAATTTCGCGCTGAGTGCTCTCCAGTGAAAACCCGTTTTAACTTATTAACAATTTTATTATACGACTTGGAACGAGAGCGATGATGGGTTGTCGCTACTTAAAATTTTATGGAGGTTATAAGTGCGCAAGCGTAGTTTGAATTTTACACTTATTGCAGGTTAAATCGGTATAAACTCAATGATTTGGTTCGTTGAGCAACAATACCAGCTTGCACTGTTCTGCTTCCTGACACTTTGTGTGCCAAATGCAACGATTAAATTAAACGGTGGATCGTTGTGTAATATGTTGTCAGGGAAAGATTACAGCTACCCCATCTGTCTCGTAGGTACAATTACTATAGTATACGGTAGCTTCAGGATATCACGTCAGTTTTTAATACTCATCGTACCGTACCCTTTTTTTTGGCATTTACAGTTCCAGTTACTTGGCTCATTTGGATTTTGCTATCGCGACTATCCGTGAAACAATTAACGCCCTGGAAGTTATAAATTTCTACGTTTCATCAAGGTCCGGTAGAAGCAAGAGTGTATATGTAACTTTTTCCTAGGTTTAACGAGGATCAATTTTTCTCCTTGAAAAATTACTAGATTTTTGCGAATCGTTATTTCTCTACTCTCGTTAGTTATTTAAAAGTGCAATAGATTTTTCTTATTTTAACGGAACAATTCTTAACCGCATAATTAAAGCACATGTAAATTATGTAAAATTTGAACTCTCGTAATATTACATCATCGTACACGTGCACGACGAATAAATTAAATTGAAAAAAGCATAGAAGAATAAAAAACCATTTGAGATATTAAACTCTCAATATAAAGTAAACGATATTTCCAAGCAGTAATCAGAGAGAAGACACGTATAATATAACCTAAATATTGACTCAGCTACCAAACGCAGATCCTAGTTTACTTGCAAGCTCAGTAAAATCCTTTCGATATTATAAATATATATATACAGTGGGAAAGTATGCGAGTCTTAAAGATGCTTCGATCGTTTACAAAAGCTCCAAGTCAAGTACGGAAGCTTCAACGTAATGAAGTACACACTCTCGGTAGATGGGCAGGTAAGCCGTTTACGTATAGGACACTTGGTACCCATATATGTCGTGAGTAGAGCTTTTTATCGAACGCGAGTACATACCAGTAATTTCAAACGTTAAGTATTCATTTCGATATTTTATCAAATAGTCAGGAATTTACGAAGGAATCGAATTATAATTTGGGAATCGAAGGTGACTGTGAAAAACGAAATCGAGATGGAAGCCAAGACACGATGTGAAATACGTTTAGCTGGCAAATACGAAGAATTGAAATGTAAGCGGTTCTCTTGTCAAGCAGCGATCCGAGCCTCTCGATGATCGCAGGAAAGAAACAAGATGGCAGGAGGCTTCGAGTCATAGAATTTTGTGCAATTGCTGAGTTAGCATCGTCGACGTGGCAACCTCGTACGTAACTCTTATCAAAAGGAACTTTGCATCTAACATAAGATTACTTACTGAAGATTCCTTAACGGTTCTTACCGATACTTCAAAATATAGCGTATTAAATATAGTTTCACTATATCAATATAATTTTCTATAGAATATAGTACGTTATATTATATATTGCATTCGGTATGCATTTGAGGATGCAATTTCATTTTATAGTACTTTAATAGTATTTACCCCAAGTATACTCGGTTTGTACAGAGTATATTCGGAGTAACGCTCAAAGGGGTTAATCGAGTCAAGTGATGATTAACGTTAGTAAACTCTCGACGTTCTTGATTAAGTATACAATTACTTTGATTGACTGAGTTTAAATGCTAAATGTCATTTTTTGAAAGCACTGCTGTTTAGTGTCAATCTGTTGATTTGTTGCAGATATTAAAATTTGTACTCTTGGCTTTTTCAAAAATTTAACAAAATTAATAAAGCGATCCGCGTGAATGTCATAACGTTTTATACTCGTATAAACTATCGTAAATCTAATAATTTCAATAAACAAATAAGACATCGACATGTTCCACGTGGTTAACAAAAAAAATTTACGAATAATAGTAACTTGACAAAACAGAAAAAGTTTTGTTATACTTGAATACAAATTTTCAAGCAATATCTACGTAAAGCTGCATTTGATTTTTGAATTGCGTAATACATTCATCCACTACGAGAAAGCAGACACGACTGGGCCACATTTTTATGTGGTCCAATTCGATTTTAAATCACTCAGCGCACTGAAACCGGAAGTAAGCAGATACTTCAACGCAAACGAATTTAATAAATTTCCCTGAGCTCTTCCACGTTGTAAAACGTCCATGAAATCCGCATTGAGGTTAAAACAATCTTGGAGCGATTGACGAGAAGAAACAGAGATGAAGAAAGTAAAAAGAAAAGTAAAATTCGACGTTAAAACACAAAAATGGAGGAAGTAACAATTAAACGAAGAAAAAATTTTCAATTTTTCACAAATATTACTTTTTTTTTTAAATACAAGTCCTAAAAAAACTTGACTTCATAAAAACTACAGATAACATACATCCAACTCCCATATGCATGCACATGCCTATCCACCATGTTAATTATCCTATTGAAAGCTCGAAATTCCCGAGCTTTCGATTGTCCTTCAGGACAATTCGGTTTGTCAGAATCTATAATCAGCTTATCACGTGTTGCATTACTGCCAAATCCATCCTACCATTTCGCAGCAGAAACTCGAATCAAACATGAGCTTGCACTGTCTGCGCTTTCTGCGCAAGCACAGGTAGAACTTGGTTCGTTGGTATAAAGAGGAGGAGCGCGGCCTCGGACGCGCACTTCGTGTTACGTTCGTGTAACGCTCTCGTACCGTTAAGTTACGCTTCGTTGTAAACTTCACAGTATCTTCGAATCTGTCGTTACATCAAAACTCCCCTTAACTACAGTTACTGCGGCACCTGTGACACCCGTGCGGAAGAACGTAGACACTTCTTCGACACTTAACGATCTGAGCGCGACTTGGGTGAGTGATAAAAAAAAATATCGTATTTCTTGGATCAACAGACAGTTTTCTTTTGTAATCGCAAACGTAATTACAGAATCGTAATTGCACCTAATATGAAAGTGCAATACGTATTTTAAGCGCTAGACATTGTTAATACTATTTTATACCGAGGGACTAAAATTTACTTAATAACTTGTCAATTGAAAATAATACTTACCAACGTTATACCTGCTTTACCGATTTTACGCGGACAAAGTTTTTGTTGTTCCTGTTGTTGTTACTATTATTATTACTTATTACGTAATATATTTGCGTGCTGTATGGATAACGTAGTAAATATCGAGAATGAGGATGTCACGATCGATCGTTCGCGTTACGATATTTTCGTACACGATACTAATGTGGTTGAGTCAAATTGCAGGTCTTTGTATTTTAAGTAAAGACGTAAAAAAAAAGAATGAGTAACTGCGTGCTTTCGGGGCTGGGATTAATTATTAATTGTGACCTACTTATATCAACTTGTCGAATACTGGTTCTATGAAGTTATTTCGTCAATTGCGGAATCGGCAAACAACGATTTTGTCCATGATTAATAAAAAAATAGTAAACGCGATCGATTTATACAGTCTCCTTCAAAATTTTTCCACGGGTTAATTATAAATTGTCCTTACAGACCGGATATATAGCTATGCATGTTAAATTATTTGCTCGCGTCATTGACTTTTTTTTTGTTTCGATTCCATGTTCTTTATAGTATGTTCTTTTTGGGGAAGGGGGGGGGATTGTAAATATAAAATTGATATCGAAGGAATTTGAAAAATGCAACGTTCCTTGAAACAGGAATACTTTCTTAAGAATGAAAGCGGGCGACATTCATCGAAGGAAGCACTCGAGCCTGGGAAAGTCAAGCTGCTAAAGATCCTTGACTTTGTTAATGTTTCTTTCGTATTTATTCGAGACTTTCATGTGGCGCCGATAAAACATTAAGAAATATGATAATAGTGATCGTTATATATATATAATAAAAAAGAATTATGATTAATAAACAAAATTTCATTGAAATTTTTTTCACTTTCGTAAGATATAGAAACTTTTTTTTATTTTTTGGATTTTAACTCAATTACTTGTTTTTTTCAATTTAATGACACAAATTATCTAGGTGTGATATTGAAATTTTCCGGCACATCGATCCTCTTTATATCACGATTATTAATCTCCCGTTAATGTTTACACGGTAGCTTGTTTGCGCTCGAGGGGCAAATTTTATCCCACGAAGTTCAGATCAAGTGAAATCTTAAGTTAACAAAGTTTCCAAGTGCGACGATCCTGCTACGTGTCTGTCATCACTCGTACTTCCCTACGCTCCATATTCGTCCCTTAGCATCCCGTAAATTCATGAACTTGCAGCCAGCAAGTATTTCTTCTATTGATGCTAAGTATAACCTTAAAGTAAGAACATTCTAAGCAACATACACACAAGTTACGTTGCCACGGATACCACAATAATTTACATGATTAACTACGATACATTACGCCTGACGCTAATATAGCTAAATTTATAAATACATATAAAATATATTATCAAAATTGTTCGGCACGATAACACAGATGAGTATGAGAGACGAGGTCCTTAATTAATGTAAAGTTCAATTTATGGAATCACGCCATATTCATATCCACGCACCTTACAAACTTATCGTAAGCTATTGATCGTGCTTTAAATCATTCTCATTGGTTTACCTCGATTCACAGATTCACAACACTCACTTGTTCCAACCATGCAAGGCACGTTCATGTTACAAATCGAATGTCGATATCCATGTCAAAGCTCTCGGCTTTTTTGAGTGATAACTATAAATCAATTTCCCATTTGTGTTTTTTTATTCCAAATACATTGTTGGTCCGTGGTTTTTCCCCTCGCTTCTTGAACCTTCGTCAAATATTCACAATGGCGATTGCACGAAACCCCCTTGTTTCTAAGGATTTAAAAAAAAGGTACAATTAATCGTGAATCGTGTTTGCTTTTGTCTGATTTATTTTTTTACAGTAAATTTGCCAGGCAGATAAATAAATCATTAGCAGCTAACTACTGCTGCCTTGGTTCCTAAAAAAAAAACTCCGTAAGGGCATTAGTAATCATTTAACATTTGAGTCCTGATAATTAAATTTTTTTCATCTCTTTCACAAAAATTTTAATTCTTCAGTAATTGGTGCGTAACTGATTCGATTTTTTATTACCGAGCATCTTGCACGCGTATTCGATCGACAAGTCGTTAAAGGAATTTCAAATTAATTGTTTGGTAAGCTCAAGATAATTATTGAGATTACAGAAAATTAACGCAATTAACCATCGATCCCAACAATGGACTCGTGAAACATCAATATTACAGGAATTAGCTTAATAACCACGACCCGAAAGGAAAAGAACTTCCGGATGCCATAGAATTGGCAGCTTCTACGTCGAATCGTTAATTCTTCTTTGCCTATAGTTAATATTCCTTCTCAAGTCAATGACGACGGTCACAACCATGAAAATTAAAATATTAAAGTTCCTTCCTTCCTGCCAAGCCGTGCTAATTGGGTCGTAAAACGAAATAGGAGCATTCAAAGAAATTTTCATACGTATCGAGCCAAAGTTATCAGTACATACTATACCTATATTATGTGAAATGTAACATTGTTTATTTCTGAAAATCGTAAAATTATCATGCAAAATTTTTGTCATTTAATTTATTCTTGTTATCAAAAAATATATATATCTCTATACAATGTTGAATGTTTTCTTTATCAGTCATATACTGGCTACATGTGTTTCCTTGATTATCTCGTGAAACTCATCACGTGTGTTTACCACATATGTACCACCATACATGCGATATGCATGACATCCAACTACTTGCATTTATATATCTGCAGACGGGCAGCTTGTTTAGTTAGGAATGCATCTCTGAATGCAAGTGCAGAGCTACGCGTTGCACAGGAATGTGGCTGCTTGATGAAAGGAAGGTTTAAGTTTGATTATTTTTTATCGGTAATCGTAACTCGTGTCTTTTGCAAGGCGCCTTAAAATTCTTTGAAAGTTTCTAGCCGTGGAGTAAGCCTCATTAAAATCTATACACGACTAACTCTGCTTACCTTGGTACCTACGTGCTGGGAACAGTGGCTATTTCTGGATTCTCTGGAAAAAAAGTGTTATACTACACTTCACCAGCGTCGAGGGTTGCAGTTCTTGCGGCTCATGTCGTTGAAAGATAATTGAAATTTTTTTTTAACTTTCTGCCAAGATACCTTAGTAAATTATGATCCGTTCTAACGTCTGTTTAGTCATCCAGGTAACAATTGTTTATTAAATGTAGGACGCACGTTGATTATTTTCGGACGCTATTGTTGGTGAAAAAGGTCTTGACTATTTATAAATATTTACAATAATGTTTTCAATTGGCTATTTTGGAAAATTCTCTTTACCCAAGTTGCTGCTTGTGCTGCATTCTGGCTGCCTGCGTTAAATTCGTGAGACTGTACGAGATGCTTTCGAGATTTAGCTGATAGTGAGTGGCAGGTGGGAACTTTGACTAACGAACAGGCAATACGATTAGTTGAGTAACGTGCAGAACTGTCGTTGCGGTGATTCCACGTGTTTTAGAAATTTCAAGCTAGGTAAACGTTACGACCGTGAATCTAGTTACGCCTGAGTATATATAGATATAACGGAAGTGAGATACGTTTATATGTATAGGGAATCGAATGATATTGACAGTATTCATATAGATATATTTTTATTGCAAAATATTTTGGTTATTAATTTTTATTTATTTATTTTTTTTTTTGAAGTTGGTCGATCATACAGTGTTTTACTCGGTTTTTTGGAATATTTATTGACGCGATATGAAATTGGTCGAAGGTAAAAGATTCAGTGCTTTTATTTACATTTTTGATGCTCCCATATTGAGGAATCGTATTGGTAAAAATATATTCGTAAATTTAACTCAAAATCGTGAAATTCTATCGAATTTCGCACAAATGTCAATCGTTTGGAATTTAAAAAATTGCATTATTCCAACAGCTGACGTGAGTCCTTTCAGTATAATGTTGTGTTTGGAATTCGCTTTTACAGAGGGGGTGCCGGCTAACCAAAAACGAGCATTTTGATTTATTTCTGAATGGGACTGTAATCCCGCAATTCGTAGTAGAATAATTTTAGAAGTCTACGTTGACGGTAAGATTTCATATAAATTTGTAAATCGATTTCCTGTATAAATATATATACGTACTGGAATTGGAATACTTGAAAAAGTACTTGTCAGAATTTCAGTTCTGAAAGCCCTGGAGAACTTCTAGTCTCGATGGGTCTGACTAGATATTTTTTAAAAATACACACCTAAACAAAGCTCATACCTATGAAAAGAAAAGTTTACGTTCATTTCCATGATATTGAATTACGCGCCCAGTTTCCACGGCGGAGGACATTATGAGAAAAAACTGTTTCTACATTTTATTTCTTTGAGTTACAAAATTCCCGTTACTTTTCATCCACACAGATTCTGCAGATTATCAAAAAATATTTATGCAAATTTTATTTTTAATTAAATCTATCGAAGCTACGTATTTTCTAAAGTTTCGAACTTGTTGATTCTTTGTATTTTAAGAGACACTTGATAAAATTTATTTTCAAGAGAAAAAATTCAAAGAAAAGATGAAAACGTCAATCTTCATTTTTTGCATAGCACACAGTAGTATATCGATATATGGAAATGCCGAAAGTCAAATAAAAATAAAAATACGAATTTTCAAACTTAAGATCTTTTATACATTTAATATTAAAGTACACACATGGAAGCATCGAAATTTTTCACCAATATCCAAGAAACATTAATAATCCCCTAATTGATGCAAAAGCCCGTTTGCCCTGAAGCGTATAGATTCTCTTGAGCAAAATTGCCAGCGTGTCCTAATAAAACGTTAATATCACTCGATCAAAGTAAACGAACAGAAAGCAGATAGCTTAATCCCCTAATTAAGCTTGACTCTTAAAAATAATTCTTCAAAATATCCTGACGTACGTGATCTATGCCAAAGACGCGTAGAAGCTTTGAACAACTTCCAACAAGATATAATCGATTATCATTAAGCGATAATACGTATTGGAATCCAAAACAAGATAACCCAGCTCAGCTGACAATTATATACGATCAGAAAGATGGCAGCGTGCGATATTAACATAACGAATCGGAACGAATAAATTACCAACGAAATCGAGAGGGACGTGATGCGAATTTGTCTTAGCGATTTGGGAATTAGATATAAATATACTTTAAGTGTATATCTGAAATACCTGCATTGCTCCTAGGGAACTTCACGTGTCGAATATCGTCGACGTCGTGACTATCCTTTGTTAGTATTGACAGTAATTTTTTTCTTTTTCTAGAATTGGTATCCAGTACATTTAAGATATATATATATATATATATAATGCATATATATATATTATATATATATATACATACCGAAACATCTCTCATGGGACTCTGACCCTCGTACTCCGTACGTGACTCCTGACAATGTACTGCAAGCGCGATAAGCATTTAGGCGCCACGACGCACTATCGATTGTAGTTGATCGATAAAGCTTGCCCCGAAGGCAACAAAAGGCGATCCCCATGAAATTACCGCGAAGCAAATGAACGCAGTTTGACGACACATTTGATTGGTCATCGGCAAGCCTTTCCATAGGGTTGGAGGACATTGAATAACCGACTTTTACCGTACCTCGTAAACTAATCAATTATCCTCTATGGTATTCGATTAGGGTCAAATCGTTTGCTTTGAGAATCCGCCACCTCCTACCCTTCGGCTTTTACTCTTGAGTAATACGCTACTTCCCTACGTCTCAGGATACGAGGCAGCTGCTATTGGAAATAAAAAGATACTCCATTGTTTCCCGCAGTTTCTCTCGGAATTGTTTAAGGATACTTGCGTAATATAAATATATATGTGTGTGTGTGTGTGTGTGTGTGTGTGTGTATTTTTTTTAATTAATTCTCGAGATACAACTTGTCATTGTATTGTTGATGAAATTATACTTACGTGACGTGGCTATTTTCTTTTTTTACAAGTACAATGCAAGGACGTTTTTTTAGCAATCGAAAAGGATTACACGCGGGAAATTTGAATAATGCGTTAGGAAAGCGTAAGGGTAATTGAATATCGATATATCCCTTGAAGCAGCCTTTATGTAGTTTTTATATATTTTTACTCACAGAATATACATGTTTATATTATTATATGTCTTACTATATTAATGTATTTTTTACGTAAGGATATTTCGACAGTACAGCGAACAGGTTCGTTCGCTAAATTAAAATTTTATAATCTATATGATCTGCTCCACTCTCTGCTCTTAAACTTGAATAGGCACGCACGTGCGTAAAATCTTTTAATCATGAGGGGGCGTTTGTAGTTCCGTGTACTTTAAGCAGTGTCCCAGGTTCTGAATAGGTAGGCCCCTAACCGATATCCAAGCGGGAGCCGAAAGCACTCTCTTCCTAAAATATGTATATTAATATCCAGTCTTTCGCGTTAGATTATATAGAGATCTGGGATGGATTTTGTCTTTGAAGCTTCAGCTAATTTAACGTAACGTTCGCTACGATATTCGCTCGATGATTATTAAGGGTATGGACCTTCGAAGTGACATGGCTTCTTTCTAGAACGAGGAACTTGTGTCGAGTCGACCTTATGTGCTCAGAGGGTGGTCATAGTGGGCGACAGTTTCAATTACTAGGATCGACCTGAAACTGGAAAACAGACGCATCTGGGCTTCTTGGGTGGAAAGGGAAAGCATCTTCTTGACTGATGATATCGGGCAATTATACAAGGAATGGCCTGGAATTACGTAATGGTCTTGGAAAAAAAAAAATTAAACTTCAATGTCCATGATATTCCAGGTTTAATGGTTTCTGTATCTAAAGTAAAATCAATACGATTCGTATTCATCTATCTTTATTTTACATCTAGAGGGGATAAATAAGTTTATGTAGTCGATCATTTTTTTTTGGACTATAGGTAGTTTTGGGTACTTAGGGTTAGTACTTGGGACATCCATTATTTGTCATTGATGTTTTATGAACGATTCATGGTTTTTTATATTTCTTTGGAAAGAACAATAACGGATATTGATCGCGTAAAAAAATGCATTGACGTATTGTAGGATTTTCAAAATATTATGAATTATTGTTAATAGACGTATTGGATGTAAGAACATCATTTTTTTCATCAAAATCAATATTTAATCTATTCATTTTAGCGTTTTCGGAGTGAATTGCCTTTGAATGAAGTTACTCGGTAAAGTATGAAATTCTCGGTAGAGTATGAAACGTGAAAAAAAAATTGTAACTATCGGTTATCAGTTAATTAAGTGGTGAATACCGTAAAAGCCAATAACAACCTTTTAATTTGCGGTTGATCGTCAGGATTTAATTTTGTTTTTAGTAATCCTGTCAAAATTTATGAAAAATATCATTCTCCCGCTGATGCCATCCCACGGCGTTTATGTTAATATCGAAGAATCTCTTTTTAAAGCTCAATTTCTCTCGCCTCTTTCTATAGTCTGCTCCGTATCTCGTGAAAGCTGCAATGCATCGTGCGAAGGAACTACGAAGCTTCCGTCGCAGCTTCGTTGATTATTTACATAATCATCATAATATTTTCTTGACTTCTCGTGTGTCTGATAAGAATGCAACGTTAAAGAAGACCAAGAGAAAATTTTAAAAATCCCAGAACGCTACTTATTTATATTAAGCAAATATAAAGCCCAGAAGTGTATATAAAAATTGTTATTAATACATTAATTTGCGACAGCCTAATTTCAATGATTGATACTCAAGTACTAAATTAGTCCGCAAAAAAATATCTGAGGAAGCTCCACTTATGCTAATGAATGATAGGGAGGGGGGGGGGGGGTTTACAACGTTGACTAAAATTTTGAGAGAGTAAAAGAAAGATTAAAAAAGTAGTCTGACATTTAAGCAAACAATATCTACTTTTTTGCTGCACATAATAAATGAATGCAGACAGAAGAGCAAAAAGTGTTAGTGGGTGATTATTTAAGGGGAATAATATTAATGAAATGTAAACGGGCCTGGTAAGATGTTGCGATAAAAGTAGGAATTTACTAAATCGATATATATATATATTAAAGATAAGAAATGAATTATGGTACGAAGTTCTTTGAAAATTATCTTTCGACAAAATTCGACAAAGAAAATTAATACGCTAGTAGATACTGTCTTAAAGATAAAAATGAACTTTGACCTCTATCGGATTGTTCGAAATTACAAGGCTAGTGGGCACGTGACAAATATGTCAATTACGATGGGAAATTTGTTCTTCCCTACCTGAGAAAGTATAGGAATAAAATTGATAATAATTTGCAGCTACTTAAAACTAAATTTTAAATGAAACAATATCTCGTTTAAAATTCCATCACGAGCCAATATCCATGAATCAATTTTATCTGTATCCTTATTTTTTACACGAACCTACAAAATACTATGTTCGAGCTTCACGGCTGAGTCAATGACGTAAACAGAAATCACACTGCAGATAAATGGTCTGACACTGATGGCATTCCGTGCAGCATCTCCAGGGAAAGGTAATACAAAAGGTCACCCTGAAGAATAAGCGAAGTCCCAAGAGTCCTACCTCCTTGAAATTCAATGTCGCAAAACATATCTAGGGTATTTCTTGATTTATGCCTTGGAAGAAGGTTCAGATGCTAATGGCGGCTACTTGGTTCTCACTCTACAGAGAAATATTATCATAGCACAAACTGCATGGCAGATATGGATAATCAACCAGTGACTGATGACTATTGGTGCGCATACGTGAAACATGATGATTTCCCAGGATCTATAATTTTTTTCAAAAATACATATTTTTTTTCAAAAAATCACTTGTCCTATCCAGTACAGATCCTGAAGACTGAAGTTTCTTTTATACTCGAGTTAAAACCTCAGTATGTAAAAGCCTGTTTAAAATAAAAGTTTTCCAGTAATTTGCTCAGCCAAAAAATATCTTAAAATTTTTAAGTAACTTTTTTCCCCATTCGACCCACAAGAAAGTAAAGCTTTTGATATTCTCTTTGTATCAAAGTAGCAGCCCGTATTTTACCCAGAAAGTGAACAACAGGACAATTAAATACGACCCAGGTGATTCAGGAATACCAACGACGTCAGTTCGAAGTCCAAAGTTCTTCTCTCCAAAGAGAAATGAAAAATCATGAGTTTTCAAGTTGTCCGCCTGGAAATCTTTATCCAGGCCAATAACGCTCGTTCCGATCCCACGGGCGTTTTACAGACAGATCCCAGACAATGCAAATGTAGAAATTTCCTCAAACGTCCTGCAGCCATCTAGTCATCCGGTCGACGCGAATAATAATTTCCAGTATGCTGCTGGTAGCGAGACTTACGAGAAGAAACATTGAATGAGATATATAATATAATTTATATATATAGAATAATAGATAATATGTATTTATATACGTACGATGATATATTCGTGTATACAGTGTATCATGCATCTTCGATACCATTACTATTTATTCATCTTTTTATTTCTCCTACCCGAACGAGAATAAGACGAGAATAATTCTTATAGCTAATTGATTATCATTAATATCTCATTCGATCGATATATCATTCTTAGAACAGTGTTACGTGTATCGCACAAAATATGTAGTACGCTAATTTTATCTCCGTCAGTTTTACGTTGTCGATTTTTTTTAACGGGCAGTTATCAATACGTGTATATTCCGTTTGGTCATATCAGGTCAGTATTTCTCTAAGGTCACATGCAAAGAGTATAACTTAGTTGTAATAAAAATATGATTTATTCAAAAAGACATTTTGGTATTTTAAATTGCAATGTTATTCCGCTATAAATTAGTGTATAATGTTGTAGGTAAATTTCAGCGTTTAAAACCAAAATGTAAAAACAGTAAAAAGAAAGGCTGGATTCAAAGGACAGGCTGGTTCAGAGATTTACTATCAAATTCAAGTATAGAGGGTAACGTAAAAATTTTACGTGGCACAGATATATGTATAACGTATAGTCGTTTTAAAATAGAAAAAAGTTCGCTCAGCTGTAAAATAAGGGGCTGAAAATGGTCGAGCGTGTTGGGTATAAAAATGTAAGTGAAGGAAATGAAATGTGAGACATCAAATTGGAAACAATAAAAGGTCATAAGAGGAGAGTCGTTGAAGTAAAATTTAATTTTACTCCAACTCCGTGACAGACTTCACTTCTTGTACTTATTTTTTTATAAATTCGAATATACCCCTAAGAGCTTCCTTATGATTTTAGCATCCACGCGAATATCTGATGACGTACGCTAATATTTTTTAACCTAACCTACAATTTTTCACTAAAACAAAAATTTTGTCACGCGACAGACGTCTAAGAATTAATCGAAAATTTCTGACAACTTTAGCTCCGAGCTTTAAGCTACCTCGAAGTATTTTCAAACAGATGCTTTTCTGCAAGAGCAAGGAAAAAACTTAAGTTAGCGATTTTTCCTTCGAATGGAATTGAACTTGCGAAACGGTCTTCTTGCTTGGAGAAAGATTCTCAGGATTGATCGTTCCGATCGCTCAAGACGATTTCACTTTGTAAACTGACTTATACGTCTTCGGCAAGTGGTGCTCAAGAGATCTAGTAAAGACGAAATATAATGCATCGTACGCTTATTAAATCTTAAGTCCATTGTCGTGATGCGACATCAGGTTGCCGTTTAACATTAAATTGAAAAGACCATTCAATCTTGATTCGTACAGTACTATACTTTAAGTGCACAATTTCTTCGTGTGGAGGCAGCTTTAACGATGCAATACCATTAGTAGTTATCTTGATCGTTTTCTGATCCTGTCGAAGAAGTCGCCATTTGTAACATATACCTAAAGTGCAGCTCCAAGTGAATTGCCAATTTTGTACATTTCTATCGTGCAGTACAATATATTAGTGAAGTTAAGTAATTTCAATTGTCATATGTTATGTAATACTTATGTGAAGATAAGTATGCACTAAATATACGTTTGTATACGTATGGACAGATTTGATCAGGTTACGAGGTAAGATTTGACATGAAGAATTTCTTCAGCAAAAACCAGCAATATTCTCTTAGTACTACGAGTGGCAAGGGTTGAGGGCTTGGGAAATCCGAGAGATCCAAAAGTGGCTAAATTGGGGTAGCTCTGGGACTCGACAGCTAGTCTTCAAAAGAAATGGAACAAAAGTAGTCTCCTGCGCCATTAAACCGACGACGTCGCCTTAGGAAATACTGGCTTAGCTTTCTTCAACGATACAAAATTACTTCTAAGCATCGTTCCATTGCATTGACCTAGGTGGCACTGAAGTTCCTCTTATATCTACGTCGCCCAATGAATCGTCTTTGATGAAGCGACCGAATTAATGTTGGATTACCATGTTCACGATGATTCGGATTCGTAAATTTGTGTGAAAAGATCGAGCAGAGCTTCTCATTGAATAAAGCGAAATCGGGGATATGCATGAAAATGACGTTAGTCTTTAATTAATCGATGATATTGATTTTTATTCGTAATCATAAGCTACGTACGACTGTCGTCTTTGTTTGAGGTTAAAATAATGTTGGTTTAATCAAAATTACCATCCCAAGATCGTGGCACGTGTCGTTGGCTACTTTCCAGATGAAAACGATCTGATAAACCATTTTGCGTTGCACAGTCTGCCCAAAAGTGCTCGAGATCTCGTTGGGAATTTCTTTCGGACAATGCATTCTCTTCGGTGACGAGCCTCAGCGGTGCCAGGGAAGTTTCCGTTTATGGACTTGGTTGGCTCCTGTGGCACCTTCGGGAATTGTCATCCGCCTACACTGACAAATTCCATAATGCGAACCGACCAGAATATTCTAGAACCAAGCGTAAATGCTTGTTGAAAATTTCTTAAAGTTGCTCGCAAGCGAAAGTACGTCCGAAAGCTTTGCCATCTTTGATTCTTTGTCTCTTTTCCCAGCATCATTTTAAAATCACTGTTTATACCCATTGTCGCGATTCTTGATTTACGGTAATCCTCAAGCAAGCTCAAAAGTTGCTTTGAACGTTTACTTCCGCCTGAATTCCGCCTTCAACTTTTCTCATTATACTAGCGTTGCATTTCTTCGACCCAACTCGACTGACGAAACTATAAACTAAGTATTTTGTTTTCGTTCACTTGTATACTGCCTCGTGCTTTGGATTTTGATCTGAGTTATTTTTTTCAAAATAAATTTCAAATTTTTTATAAATTTCACCGCTTTATCATTGAGTTGCCATATTTTGTCATTCGTATTTATGCCCAGAAAAATGTTTCAAGCTGAGAAAAGCTTCGAAGTAGAATAAAGATTTAGGTTTATGATCTCAAAGAACGTGAGATCATTCGCACCAGTCAGATATATAATTTAGATAGATTTGATTCTTCTTTTTTTTTTTCTTTTGTCGTTGATTGTGCGTAACGTGACCATTTTGCCAGGCTCATAAATCCTCCTGTGGTTTTATTCGAAAACTTATTTTTCCTCTCGCTTCCCTCTTTTGTCGTCACGCGGGTTCGCAGGAAACTGGTTACCCTGGGCTTAACGAAATTCTTCAAAAATTCCAACAATTCTTGACACTCGGCAGGGGTGGTGGTGCGAGAAAAACTCGACGTTCTCAACAAAACTTTCATCCTGTTCTTCACACTCGAAGATCTTACGAAAAGTCCATTTTTACGGGTTGTCAATGAATTCATGTTAAATAAAAAAATCAAGTACTTTGATAACAAAATAATAAAAATATTTTAAAATTAATATGATTATAATCCCGGATGTGAAACTTTTTTTTATGTACAATATACCCTCAATGCTATTTAAATGAATTATTAAATTTCTATATCATTTCGTGATCCGTTCTCCCAATTAATTAACTGTAAGTATTTTGAATTTCCGTGGCTGACGACTAATAAAAATTTTACGGGCTCAAAATTATTTTAACATTAACCTGACGAACTTCATTATCTCATTTGATCCGCTATTGTTCGATTAACCTGTTTAATAATTAATGTCCCTACTTTATATTCTACATATAATGAATTTTTATCAAATTGAAATTTGTGATTTGCAATCACGAATGATTAGAGCTATTAAAAAAATGAAAGGCCAAAAGAATCGGTGAGCGGAACAAAATTTTTTTATTACTGTTTGGTAATTAGGATAGTGGGGTCATCCATTACGAACTATTGTAATGTTACATTGGTCTCGTAAATCTTATCTACGATTACTGTGACACGATATCGAGTCATGATTAATCGTATAGTGGAAATACGGAAGAGAGTAACAAAAAAAAGGTAATAACTGTAAACCTCATAAAATGCCTATTCAGCATTGACTTTTTGTATTAATTGATAAGAATTTTTTATGAACATATTTTTGATAAAGGTACGTATAAGATGTTATTAATCAAATATAATTGATAAGATAAAATGAAAATTCACTTGAATCCAAGTTTCTCAGTTGTTACCACTGCTGGTATGACTCTTTCAATTAATTTTCAAATTTATTAGAAAATTAATTATAAGTAAGAACTTATACTGTTTATAGCTCCAGCCGCTAAGCTGCTTTATATCCATTGTGTACAGGGTGCATCGAAAATCATATGAAACTCCAATGTGGCAGAGGATTGATCGCCGACATTATATTCATCGCCATAGTTCAAAACTCCTTGAGCGATTAAACCTCCTTAGCGGTAAAAGTATTTGAGCGTTTGAAAGCTTTTGAAGCTCTTTGAGACCCTTTTGCACGTCCTTGGAGCCCATCGGACCTTGGACGATTCGTCTGGATTATGAGGGTCGGTTTTAAGCGTGTCACTGTATCGCAGGGATGGAAAATCCAGGATGGTTTAACACTTTGTAGACACGAAGCTACGCAAGTATGACGATGCTGTGAAAGTACGGAGTTTATCAGTATGCTTAACTAATGGACCGCATTAGTGACAGGGAATACCTGGCAATATGATAATACCTATCACCGCTCCAGCAGCTTGGCGTGAATGCAAGAGCACGTCCTATAGAGATACTTGACATTTTTTAAATTATTTTTTCTAGTTTCTTCGTGATTTTTAATAAAAATTTATAAAATTTTCACAAATTAACAATAAATTTGTTATAATTTAACAATTAATTCTGTTCTGATTATTTTATAAGTACCGTTAATAAAACAGTGGTTTAACATCGACAAGTTTTTGAATTTTGTCATAATTTTTCGAAATGACGGTTCGAATGTTGCACAACAATTTAAGGGGGTATTCTGGTCTAGAGGCATCTGCCAAAAAAACACTTACGTGTAAAAAAACTACGCCAAGTGCAGGAGTGCTATGAATTCTTCTAACAAAAAGTATGGAAATCATGTTATTGAGGCCAAGTACATAAGTCACTACATGCTTTCCTATTATATGATCTAGCACTGGCCCGTCATTTTACTTGTATTTTCAAAATTTCCTATAACGTTTTCGCTACTCTTTTACATTACTACTGCTTCCCGTGTTTAATTATGATTTAATGGTGATTTAATAATTAATAAAACTTTAGGTGATTTCTTATCGAGTACTACTTGGCGGGTCCGTGCATTTCTTGATTAAAATTTGATACAGAACCAGTGTCAACTGTCTATATAGAGCATAGTAACAATAACTCGTCAAAAATAATCACGGTAAAAGCTTAATAACAAATGTATAGTTTTAGAATACTATTAGTATATTCAAAGTAAATACTTTGGAATTCCTGGCACGGACCCGTATTGCCTCAATTCCCATAATGAATGCATCAATAACTTTTTCTCATCTATAACGATTCATAAGATATTTCGTTCCAAACACAGGTATAAGAGTTGACTCGGGTAAAGAGTCTCTGCGAGCTGTGCCCTGTACAGCCGGTTGCCCTGTACTTCGCGCGAGACTCGACCGAGTCTCTTAATACATTCTGGGCGTTTTGTCGAGCTCGGTAAAAAAGAAACAAAGAATATTTTTAGTATTCATTTTTTACAAGGTATTTATTGACATTTTAAGAATATATAAAAAGATTTCGAAAAAAGTAATTAAAATTAAAAAGTTATAAGCTTCTGAAGTCGGAGGTAAAAAAGGGGGTATTCCGGTTGACACGATTGCAGCTCTTCTGGATCATCTGAAACAAAATTTAAAAAAGATTCTTAATTAGTAAGGATGCCGTTATAGCCCCTACCTCAGAGAAAATGAAAAAAACATTTTTGGCAAAATGGCGGCTGTCTTAAAAAAAAAACGTTTTTGGACTTGCTTTCATCGTTTTTAATTTTTTTTAAATAGCTATAACTCCGTAAATTATTGGAATTTAAAAATTTTCTTTTGAGGATATATTCTTAAAAGTCAAAACTTTAAACATATGAAAAAAAAAATTGATTTTTTCAAAATGTTGAATTTTATAAGCTTGATGCAAGTACATTTTGAATGGACGCATAACAAATTGAAAATCTTGATTAGACTCTGCAATTTACACTGTTAATTAATTATGGGATAATTTAATATTCAAATCAACCGAGTTCTTGTGCTGACGTATCATAATGACTTTCAATTAAAATTTACTTTTCTCGTTGTTTTCAATTAAAATACAATTTTGTTATTAATCGTCGCATACATTAATGCTAGGAATTTTCTTTATTTTTCACTACGTTTATCTGAATCTATAGATACGCTTGTAACCACTGCAGCAGTATACATATACGTTCGTTCGATTAGGCCGTAGCAATCAAGATTGTATAGCAAGTAATTTCAAATCTGAATAAAACGTATGAAACACTTGTATAGATATTTACTAAAAAATACAGACAAGTGGCCGATCAATATCTCATATTGCGTTAGAAAGATCCATTATAATATTTCAAGATTTCATGCAGCTCTACGTCACAGGTTATTTCGAAGGGATTATAGCGAGAAATTGAAGCTTTCCAATAAACTGTAATTCGCTCGACAGTGCATGACAAAAAGGATGAATTTTATCTAGAAATAGGTCAAGAAAATTTTCCGAAGAAATATAAGCAATTAATATACATAGCTTTAAAAAAAAATATAATTATAATCATACAATTCCCTTAGGCAAGTACGATTAATATTTTTGGGTTAAAGAGTATTTCAATTAATAACAAAATTTATTTATGCCTGTAACCCTGATGATTTCTTCACTACAGTTCATTTACTATATTTTAGACAACCTTGTCAGCTGCGCGTTTAATATTAGGGAAATTCAAATTAGAAATCGGTGTGAAAGCATCGTCGTCCGTTGTCCTGACTGTCTAAAACCCTTGTCAAGGAAGCTGCTCGTCTCGTGCGGTTAACAAGGGTAACTTGGGTGACTGAGAGAGCCGAAACGTGCTTCCTTCCAATAGTGAACGTAATATTACTGATTTGTATTGTCGTCAATTATTGAACTGACTGTGATAACAGCATATCAAAAATCAGATGTCTACAAGAGACAAAAATCATTGGCTGTGTACAGGGCTATTCAATACGAACGTACCGAATACCATAGAAATTAAATAAATAACCTAACTTCAGTTGGTCAAATATACCTGAATAAGACTGTATACAAAAATGTTTTGAAATCTGCAGATAGTTTTATCATTTCAAAAATTTAATTGATTAACCAATGAAACTAGCTGCACTCGTAATGCACTACCAATATTTCTCATCATGCTAGATCATCGTTGAGGTCCGATACCTTAAAGGCATCATATTCAATCTGCTATCAGTGAAGCTTTAAGCTTCAAAAGCTTTATGCTTCTCAAGGGAATGATAAAAAGATTTATCCACAGTAAAGGTATTTACTCGAAGTAAAGGTTTCGCAATTTAAGATACGATAAATCGTTCGATGCAGATTTTGCATCGAATGCAATTTAGTAAATTTCAGAATTACAATAAAGTGCTATTCGATCAGTGATACTTTGCTTTTATTATTTTGAAAAAAAAAATTTGGAAATAAGACAAGTTCGTAAATGCAATTCATACGAATTTACGTTCCATTTTACTCAATCGGTCGCGTCTTTAATGCATTTAAGGTCTGTTACGACTCCCTGAGTTTTATGCTAACAAACATCACTCATTCGTGACATTTTTAGTGCGCATTGCATATCGGCGCCTTTGAGCTTCCGAGTGTTAAGCTCAAGCTCCATTTCGCTTCGAGGCGAGACTCGAAACTGATCTTGCGAGAGGATTAAACGCGGAGCTCAACGAAGTTGTCGAGGTCAACAGTGAAAATTACAACCTCGATTTTAGAAGCGTGATAACTTCACATACCGCGCCAAGAAAGAAATAAGGCTAATCGAGGCGGCACTTGCATGATGGATCTGCTGTTGTAATATTTTAGAGTATACCGTGTACTGTCAAATATATACGATAACACAATTTTGGGCATATAAATTATTGAAATTCTGCTACTTTCGATATTGATACTATTCAATAATAATCGCAAATCCATTTGCAATTTATTATATCGTCTAAATCTCTTAACTCTACCAATATTTAATATACAATATTTCCCAATGATATAACAGCGTATAAAAAAAGTGTCACTTTCTCGAGCCTCTTCCTGTCATTCGTTATTAAACTCATTATTTGTAGCAGTGTTACCCATTTCAGGGAAGGCTTTTCCTGAAATTCCCAAATTCCTCCACAGAGACCCCTAGTCAACGATAACTTCATTTACCCGTGTATAAACTCTACCACGATCCGGCTCCTGTGTCCCCCAATCTGTCGTTTCAAGGTGTGCGATAAACAAGATGATGGCATGTGTACCTTGTGACACTACAAATCCCGTCCCACACTGCTTCCGAGTGAAACCACATTATTTTGTAACATCGTGACGTCTTGGCAGTCCTTTTCTAAAATTATAAAATTTAATTTTTTATAATCAACACTGAGACCCGTCTTATCATTCTTGTTCGACGTGCAATATGTCCACGAGGTTTCGCCACAATGAGATTTCCACGCCGCTCACCGACCTCTGGCGGATCTCAGTCACAAGGAACGTCGAAGAACGTTACGAGCCACAAACAGCCCAGTGTCGACAACCCCCGGGAAAAAAAAGAGAATCAACTACAGTAGGATCAGACTGAAGTGTCTTCACGAGGACAAGGGGTCAGGGTGAATTTCTTAACACCGAACCAATGGTAGACGGATCTTGTTCCTGGATCATCTTCAATTCTGCACTATGATCTCATCAGGATCAGAGTCGTGTTTCTCTTTGCCGCATGTCTCGTTGACAGCGTGAAGCATTTTCATCCGCAATTCTCATAACGCGTTACCGAGTCCAGACCATCTGTTTAGACCTCGTCCCCAGGCTGCTGACTACTTCATCAGGACCTTATAGAGGGACTTCGGACTGTAACTTTTTATAGCTCTTCCTTTCCGCTACGAGCTTTGACAAAGGGGCCAAAGTTCTCGTAGAAAAGTTATGGCTGATCTCTATGAATTTATCGCGTTCATCTTGGCAGTGAAAAAGGATTTAGCTAAAAATTGTATTTCGTTCGGAAATCTCAAAGGGACGGTCCAGTGGTCGATCGTTGTAATTTAACAAAAAAATTTTTAATTACTTCTGCTGACTTTCGATAAGTAATCACTAAGGGATCGACAATCGGTATAACGATATGAAATTTTTTTTTTCAACTTCTATTCATAATTCATAATCCTATCCAGCATCCTACTTGCGGCAAGCTTCTCATCGATCCAAACATTATGGGTATAAAGCTTGCGCAGTTTTTTATTCGGTCGACGCTTCAGTTCCGCTCCCTTTATTCTTTCCTCTTCAATATGTCCGCTCATTATTGCTGCTATTGACCACAAAGTATCCATAACGCCGCGTGTGTCTACAGCGTTTTTATAAGCAGCCAGCTGGCCGAATTATATCTAGGATACGTATGTAGGTGGGTATACGTGAACTCTTTTGAAAAGAGAGAATTACGCGTCACCTGACATAGTTGAAGTATTTTCAAGGTTTTTTTAATTTTTTCATTTATTTATTTTTTTTTATTGAAACGATCATTGAGTACGTTTTAAACTGCCTGCTGAAGTCAATTTCACTAACTAGTCAATGTTACTTAAACTATTGGTGAATTGCACAAATTTCTTAGATACAGAAAAGTTTGAATTTCATTATTTTTTATTTCCATTTTAATTTGTCATAAATGAACCAGTTTAAACGGGAACGTGCAGACGTCATCTTCACTTAGAACTATGTGCAAACCTCGTTTCTTTGTTCGAAATTGCACGGCTCCTTCAGTAGCTGTTGAAAATTATAGCTGCTGACTACATAACAACAGGTTGGCAAATGTTTGCGTTTCTGGTTGAAATCAACGTGCTGAATCTGATGATGTCCTAGCTAGGAGATCTTGGGGTTATATGAAAATAGGAAAAGCCATTCTAGCACGAGGACAAGATACGCATATGTTTTCTCGTAGCCGTTTTATTTATCTGCATTTACCATTTGCCCTGCGGATACTCGAGAAAATAACCAGCAGCTTCTTCTTTTCATTCTTGTCTCATTTTATTCGTTCAAACTAAACGGGACGTCTTGGGATATAATAATAGTTCTTCTTGCTGCAGTTGTCGCTACTTTTTTCTCGCATTGTACTTCCTTTTGGTATTTTCTTTGATTTGTATGGTAAAATCATATTCTGGTTATGACTCGGGTGGAAATAAATCTGCTGGAAGTTCGACGATGGACCTGATTGCTCTTGAAATTAAAATACATAAGAAATGTACGAAGTTGTATTTGTCTAGCACTATGGGAAACCTTGTTAAAAGTTTCAAGTACTCGAATTTTTTAAAAAACTGTAATCTGATAAGCTGAATATTCAACGGATACGCGACACGTTTACTTTCCATTGTATTTACGGTACATTTCGTCGCAGGACGTTCGTACGAATTTTTCGCTCGCAAAGTTAAAATTAGGAAATTATAATTTTGAGAAAGAAAATGCATCGATTTCAATATCGAGGAAAAAATCTTTTTTTTCCGTTCAAATCTTAACGTTGAAAGTCAAATCGAAGCTTAGCGCCAATCAAGACGAAAATGGCTATTGAGAATGAGACATCGGTTAGATCAAGGCGATATTCTGCCTCACTAAATTGCACCATGTCTCACATAACCTCTAACCGCAAAGTAGAATATGTGGCTACTTCCTCGATGCAATCTATAACCATAAAGAGGATAAGGGAGGAACGCAACATAAGCCGCCCTTTCTGCTGGGCTGTCGTTGCTGTTCTTCCCGATATCATCCTAAAGGGGGGTTTCGATTGAACTACCGTACGATTCCGCTTCTGCGTTCGTAGGCATCCTTCCTCGGCTTAGGCTTAGGTTAGGCTTCCTAACCATCTCCACACGTTATCTGACTACACGTAATGTCATTGAAAAAAATGTATATCGACCATTTGATACTTCTTCCGGGATTTTCTTTCCTCTTGAATTACCTTGGAGAGATAAGCACGGTCTGAGAGGTATGCATTATCAGTTTTGTTCATTGAAAATCTGCAGTATTGCTTTCGGTTTTATTTGTTTTTTATTTTTTTTCACGACTGAATCTCCATAGTATTTGATTGTGCGAATTCGCCTATCGAAAAGCACATATAAAATAATCGTACGATTTTCATGTAACATATGAGGTTATAAAACAAAAGTGAATCTTCTTGTAAATTCTTGTCGCGTGTACTTTATTAAGGGATATCGATTTAAAAAAAAGAAAGTACCTCCTTTCTCCTTCAAGGTATCTAGTGCTTATTAGAGTAGATACGATAGATTATTGGAAAGTTTCCTTTGTCTTGAAACTCACGGCGAGTATAACTTTGCAAGGTGGCCTAGGTATGCGATGGTACTTTATCTTCGTGTTATCGATCGTGTTCCACAATATTGTATTTTGAAAAGCGATGATTTAGAATTCCGACGATACGAAAACATATTTGTAGCCATAACGTAACTCGGCAAGCTGAAAAGTTTCGAGCGTTAAATTTCTTTCTCTTTAACTAAATATTATTCCGCTCGGCTTTGAACGCGAAGGATGGCTGCGATCTCGTGAAAGTTGATTTTATCAGTGAAGCGATCAATGTGCCAAACATTCATTCATCACCATGTTACATATTCGAATGAAAGATGCTGGTAAATACGTAAACATTTGAAATTCATAGAAAATAAATATTAAAGGTATCATCGGTATGGATAAAATATTATTGGCGATTGTAAATTACGGATTTAATCATGAATCACTTCGAGAGTTACGTACTAAAATGAAAATATAAACACATTATATTTCTAAGGGAAAGAAAAAATAATTTATTAAATTATCAACGTGAAATTTGAATTCTGTACCTTTGATTATCATCACTGCAGTTTTAATCTGTCGCCAGAATCGGGATTCTGGTGTATTCGGAGTCGGAGAAGAAGATCGATAACATGTAAAGCTAGAGCATAGATTTGATGGGAAATATAAAAACTAAGAATTTAAATTGAAAAAAAAGAGTTACTCTGGCTAAGAATAAAATATATTTCAAGGTAACGTGTAATCGATACGGACTTTTTATTTGTTATAGAAAAGTGGTAGACGGGCAGTGAGAATTTTTTAAGTTGTTCGATTCAAATACTTTAGTTTATTGCAACTTGTGTTATTGCTGTATAAACATTAATAAATACTGTAGTAGAAAATTATATCTGAACCTATCATAAGTACTTGATCGAGCAGAATATGAGGGGTTGCCTAATGACTGGACCCTGAATGTATATCCATGTCCAAACTTAGTGATTTCTCCAATATTCAGAACGGAAACGGAAAGTTTACCGGACCCTTCGCTGTACCAACAAGATCATCCCTTGAGTGACCTAATACGATTCCTGTGTAAACTTCGAATTAAGTTTGAATCAAGTTCAGTTGAGGTAACGATATATATTGCTTGATACAGCAAATTCTTGATACGTATAAATGCGGAAAGTTGAGTTTTTATATAAAAAAAAAATTTGATAAGAGCATCGCAAAAATATAATTTCCACTTGTCCGTCTTTTCCTTAGAATTCTGCAATTAAAATTAGTCGAAATAAATAACAGAGTGATTCTTATCATATTTTGTACTCAAAGTTGAGACGCGAAAAAAAGACAAGTGCGTCCCTGAGGATTACGGTAAGTCGATCTTACTGCGATTGCACACTTTCCTTTATATAAAACTAATATCGGAAAAACTGATAACGTAACTTCATCTTGCATAAAAGAAGTAGCCCAAGTGTATAATAAAAATCTAATCTACCCCAGCAAGTATGATTATAACGAAGAATCTTATCGTATCAGATGGTGAAGCAAGAATGAAGTACAATTAAATTTTGCAAATTCGTCAAATTTTTTTTTTTTTTAATTATTGCACATTTTTTGCAATTTTAGAACAAATTTCTATCCATTAAGCAACTGTGTGACTTTCACCGTATCTATGAGTCCTTGGAGAACAATAGGCTGGGACTGTTTAGATCGCACATACAAACATACAGACTCTTAACGAAAGTACCTTTCTACCTAACTCTGCTATCCAGTAGTCCTCTTTCTATTATCGTGTTTTCTGACTTTACTGACACATCCTTTCTACAACAAGTCTAGTTAACGAGCAAAATTCCTGGCTGACTTGTTACCTTCCCTGAGGGATTCAGTGCCTCCCGGGAGGAGGGAACTTTGATTTTTATTTGTTACGATACTTGACGTCTCATTAAATTCGAGCAAATTGTTTGGGATAAATATAAAGATTTTTAGTCGACAGTTTAATATCTCGATAAAAAATAACAGTTGTAATTAATAATCATATGACAATTATAATATAAATATTCGTTCGAAGACTTTATTATTGATCATTACAATTTTTAAAAGAATTTTCAATATAATAATTAGTAATAATGTAACTTAAAAAAATATCTTTATTTTTCTTTTTTTTTTGATTACTTGAATCTGATCTGATTTGCTGGCAAGATGTGTCTGATAATTATATGCACCTGTTCGTTGAACTGATTATCAGCATATAAATTACAAGATAAATATTTATCTTATTCGGTGTCATCCTGAATAAAATATTTTTTTCTTATTATGTACCGACTATGCGTAAACAAAGACAAGATGAATCTTACGACATGATATAGACAGAGAAATCCGTGATGCTGAATGGAACGGGAAATTTTTTAGAATCTTCCTGAAAATCCTATTCACGTTATCTGCCCTAATCTCAATTACATAAAATAAGGAATTTCATTAACTAAACTAAACTCTATTTTGCAATCGACCCTCCATTAATATTATCCTTGACGTTATCAATATTGATTCGTCCTATATTATGACATACGTTATTCGACTACCAATATCAAATTTCGATCTTACAATTTTTTTGAATCCAGTTTACTATCTGTGTTCATATGACTCAAGATCATTTCGCTTATGATAAGTTGATAAGCATCGCGAAATTGTTGACGCACGAGCAAACACTGATAAGACAGCAAGGCTTTGATGTTATCATTGACAAAAATTATTATCTACGCCGATTTCCCTGAAATAACTGTGTATACCGGATGTTCCAAAACTCATCGCCCTATTTACAGTTATAAGCAAAGCAAACGAGGTGATAACTTTTGCGGCACCCCGTATAAGCGAAAGCTTCTGATCACTTGCGATCTGCTCAAATTCTTTGGTTATGTAACACACAGGAACCAAAAAAATTGTTTCCATTACTTTATACAATTTCCTTTTCTTACGTATCTTTTTCTATCTCTTTTCGCTCTCGTTCACTCGATTTCTCAGACTCTCAATTCTACACTCACTTTCGTTCGCTCTTTTCCAATGCACTTTCACATCAATCTTTCCTTCTGCACACTTTTATTACCTTGAACGTTCTTTCTCTTCTAGATTGCCTTTATCGTCGTATCATTCCAATACAAGACCTTTGACACGACCCTTGATTAACTCGAAAGTGAACCTGTTGTCAAGTATAAAAGCTTTATAAATTAAAAAAAAGGTAATAAATGAACATAAAACTTCCTAATGAGATACAAATATGTATAGTATGTATAACACGAAGTGAACTATTTTAAGAAATTACGAAATACGAAACTATTTTGTATAGAATAAACTGAGATGAATAATGATTAATGATAAATCAAATAAATGTATACAAGTAACACCTGCGATGAAAATTGATGGATTATAATAACTATAATAATAACTTTACTCACGTATACGATACACCTGAAAATCAATACAGTTATACTGATAAGAATTTTGACACAAGCAACTGTTCCTTTTCTGTATGTATCCTTGCGGTAGCCATTGACGAAAAATTGTCATCAGCATCTCAAATTTTTTTTACTGATTGTAACATCATACTCTTTTCTATTTCTCGTGAATTTTCCATTAAAAAAAAATTCCCAATAATATTCAACTAAAAAATTTACACAAATTTTGACTCACCCGCGATGGCTACGCTATTCATCGAATAGCTACTCAATCGAAAGCACTTACGATACGTTCACTTATAGTCGCTACGCGGTACAACGAAAAGTGTACGATTTATTGTGTTGCTAGGGGCCCCTTTCAACCTTAAAAAATTGTCTTATCAGTGGCAGATAAAGATTTCAGGGTATCTGATAATGACAGGAGATATCTTACCTGCAATAATAATAATAATATGAAACTCCTATAGTTACAAAAATACTAATAATGAGATGAAGAAGAGAAAAAAAATGTTGTGTTGCTTTCCATAGAAATTCAGAAAGATTATTTATGCCACAGCAAACGTTTCTATCCTTGAAAGTATCTGTTGTAATAATAAATCTTGCAGCGTGTCGAAATAAAAATCACGAGAGGCTCGACGCATTCCTTCCTATACGTATAATATTAAAAATCGTGATGTTTAACGTGCCATAAACTAATATAAAATTATTGCCTCAACAAATGTCAAGTACAGTACGAAAAACAGCCTTTAAAGCGGAGCTTAGTTATGGATAAACACAAGACAGAAAGCCGTAATATTCGTTTATGGTGAAAAAATTTATTTTCAGTAGGCCAAACCGAAGACGTTAATAATTGCATAAATTTCAAATAATAATAATAAAGTGCAATACCTCGTCCATACTCAGAAATAGAATTACCACTTTTTTTCGAAATACCAAAGTTAAAACTCTAAACAGCATTTTGATGCGTAACACAACAACGTAATCATTGAATTTTATGACGTTTTCGAAGAATTATCATTAAATTTTATTTACACGTTAAACAAGGTTCGTTGCCATCGGCAACAGTCGTTGAATTACTCGAACAAGCTATACCTATTTTTAATGTAAAAATTGAACTACCACGAGATAAGATTTGACGTCGATTATCGATTTTTCAAAATATTTTGTTATCCCCTTATATTATATTCGATCAAATTCGAAATTTCGAAGATTAATGGTTGACGTGGATTTTGCTTGCGTCAATATTGGCCTTGGAGATCAAAGGTATCACGTCATTGGCCTTCTAGCAAGTTAATTGCTGCAACCGCGTATGTATCCGTAAATTGCGATGGAAGCACGAGGAAGTGCGAATGGCTCGAGTATTAAATCTGCTGACAGTCGGTCCGACAAATTTATTGCATCAAAGGCATCACTTTGACATGCGTCACGAAACTCATTCAGTACAACACGATCATTTTCTTAAGTACTTAGGACTCTTTTATTCCTCGATAAATTCTCCTATGATGAATGCAAATTGCATCTGCGTGCTGTGCATGCACAAGCGCATCCTATCGCCATAATGTATGTTGGACACGTGAAATTTCGTTGTATAATGCGTTAAAAAAATTTGTTACTTTATAATCGAGCGAATATATTTGCGAAACCTTCATCAAACAATTTTATTGTTTATTCGTTTGAGCCTTTCATACAGACCGGTAATATAGGTTTGATAAAACATTTAGCCGCTAATTAAAGCACGCGAATGGACCTCATTGTTATTGTACAGTATTCATAAAACAATAAGGCCGTATCAGGTTAATTAAATTGGTTACAATTAATCTTCGAGATTATACCGGGAACTGGATTAACAAAGCCAATTTACGTGGCTGTCTATTTGAATTCATATATTAAGAAATTGATACCTCGCGCATAACCATACGTATACCTTAAGATCATTAGCAGTCTTATAGCAGAAAATTTTCTTAAAATTCTTCATCTTATCGTAGCCAATTATTATCCCGCTAGAACTTCCTTCGAAAAAGGGTGTAAATAAATTCTATCTTTATTGAATGCATCCCTCAAGGATCCGATGCCTAGAAATAAATGACCTCGGACGACCCTCAATCTCGAAAGGCTTTGCTATGCATAAACCCTTGAAGAATGAGTAGCGATTACCTGTATTCAGTGGCCTATTTCGACCGATTCAACAGGTTGCATTCGTGCTTCACCAGAGTGCCACTACCCTAGTATGTACCACTAGACATAGTTGATCAACTGATAACTAATAACCATAGCTACTATGTTCGATAAACTTGAATTCCATATGCATACATATATTGATATGTGGTAGACAGTCTATTGATCAATCAATAGAGCACTCACTCGATGTTACTTAATTCGATATTCCCTCTGATATTACCATACGATAAAATTGGTAATTACTAATAGTAAATGGCACACTAATAAAATATTTAGCCACCTGTATAATCGTTGTAGGGGAAAAAATTATGATGCTGATAAAAATTCTATACATGTACGTCAGTGAATCAATCAATTAGATAATTAATTAAAAAATATATCTTGCACAAACAGATATCATATACGCGATAAAGTAATAACATCATAAATATAATTTTTTTAATTATATATATTAATTAATCATTTTCAAAATGACATAATATATTGAGATAATGTACAAAATCTCTGCCCACTTTACGTTTACTTCAAGAATTTAATCTCTTTACGTGTACCAATTTCGCACAATTTGCGATTACTGATTAAACATTGCCCGGTAGGTATGCCTATATAAATATTAACAGCGATGTAATCGTCACGGTTAATCGATAATTATCCATTTAATCGATTATCGGCATATACTTGGTGATTCAATAATCACGATGCAGTTCTAAGATTAATAATTTGTATAAGTTAATTAACAAGTGTATAGCAATACTATGCTATAATAAAATTTCTTTTGCTAATTTAAAATGTATATTTAATGTATATTTAATTTAATTATTTTACGTCTAATTACCCGGATAAAAATTTTACCAGGCGTACAACAGGCGAACAACAGTCCTGTTTGTGAAATAAGAGGCTGTACTACAGCTCGATTTTGACCGGTTGTCAACCTGCTGTACGCCTATTGTACTCCTTCTTTTCTGTCTCTTTGGATATTCTATCTTTCTCTCTCTTTCACGGATTAGAATTTCATTCGCGGGAAAATTGAATATATGATAAATATATTTTTAATATTTATTGAATGGTTCTTAGTACATAGATAACTGTAAATATAAATTTTTATATATAGAACATAAAACGAAGTGAATCATATCAAAAAAACAAAATTATTAAAATTTCTGATATTGATTCGAAATGACATTATGATTTGCAGTTGGTACATTGAAAAGTGATTAACGTAATAATTGTGAAGTATAACGAAATTTCAAAGTATAACGTAGGACTCAGAATAATTTTCGCTGGAGTCGGGTAACGAACCGATGTAGGCGGGAACATATGTTTTATATAGTGAAAATTCACTATACAGTGAAAATTCTGCTGAGCCTGCAACAGGCGCACAACAGATTGATGATAACGTTTCCGCGCGTCCTAAACCTATTGGCAACGCGTTATACGATTTCGAAAATATTCAACGGCCCTCGCTCGCTTATAAATTTGTCATAGAACTGTCGTCAGCCTGTTGTACGACTAAAATGTGTCATCAATCTGTTGTGCGCCTGTTGTACAACTTGAAATTTTGACTCGGGTACTCTTCCAAGAAAGACACTCCGACGTCTACCGATATATCTTACCTATATCTATAACGCAATTGACAAGCTGATTCCCTGAAAAATCTCAAACTCGAAACACTTGACTATGTACTTAAGGACATTGAACGTCATCCGATGACAGTTAATCGGGGATAATTTATTTTTCGAATACTCAGAATACCTGTTGCGGTGTTATCAAAAATTATGACAAACCGTGCGTCATGGAGCGCTTAGACCAACGATTTATCGCGCAACGAAATCTCCTTCGTTTATTATATAAGGACAGTACCAAAAGCGAATTCACTTACAGCCGTACTACTTATTGTTACTCGTCCGAGTACAATCGCCATATCGTGTCCTCCGATAAAGAAATCAAAGAAAGGTTGGTGGATGCCAATGATATTACAATAACGAGACAAACTTTTAATCGTAACAATAATAAATTTTGTGAAGTGTCAAAATCCCAGTAATTCTCGAAATCATTCAATCGTTGATCCGCCGTATAAAGTCAACGACGTCAATAAGAATTTACAATGGTCTAGGGTCCGTCATTTTTACGTGAGAATAACGAAACGGCCTACAGCTTACCTGAAAATATTTCTTCTCGATCTGACAGATACTTTAAGCATGTCGTCAGTTCAATAACGTAGCATAATAATAACATATACAATAATTCTTAACCCTGTCCATATCGATCGATCCTACCCCCTAAGTGTGTATAGTGATACAATAAAAATGTAACAGTCCCTGAGAAAAAATTGTATTAAAAAAAAACTGCACACAAAGATACATTGAAATCATTAAGATTCGTGAAAAAGATTTGTTTCCTTTACAGACACAAGATGACGTTATCCGAATTCCGCAAGAAGAAGCTGCTTTACGTCTTCAATGCCTTTTTCGGTAAGTAATCAAATCACATTTCTCAATACTCCCCAGCAATCTGTTCGATGATCTCCCAGCCGTAATTTAGAAACTGAAAAATACGTCCTAAAGCAACGAACAATAAGAATGCCCCTTTGCCCTTCGTTCCCTTCGCTTTTTCGAAAACAGGCGAAATATCGAACCGAACTGGATACGTACCGATACGTGCACAGGAGACCATGAAAAGTGGAGATCCGCCTATTTATGGTACATACGAGGATGTCCCCTCAGAAACAATGGACGCGGCGCGTTAAGGGGTTGCATTGTGTAGATCGTTGTTAAGGTTAGGAATGTGTGAACGCGGGAAGGTCACAAGCTCTCACGCCTCGTAGCCTTCGTTATCCCCTTCGCTTTCCTTCCTTACTTTGTCCCTCGTTGCCGCTAAACATATCATGCTCTAATCCGTTCAATCATTATCACACGTCTTCCTCGCTGGCCTGTCTTGCCGGCCTACCTGCCTGCCTTCACGCCTTTGGTATCACAATAGATTCCGCGACGATACGCGAACGCACGAATCCATCGCAGCGCACGTGAGGACTCGGAGAAAAATTTAATAAAAGGATATAAGCCACATGAATTTTTATTGATCCCTCGAGAAACTGTGTCACGGGGCGAAAAGGTATTAACAAACTTCGAAGTCGGAAAGTGGGTATCAATTTTGAAGTTTAGATATAGAAAAAAAAAATTTTTTATTATAAATGTGACTAGTCGATATTCCTAGGTGAAATACTTAAATGGGAGCATGCAAATATTACAATAATTTTATACTTGTCAAATATATATATTATCAGACAGATACCTGTATGACAAGCGAACGCTCGAACTATAACTACCTATATCGTAATACGAAGATATTATTAAAAGCGTATAGATAGTCTCGTGCGAGTAACAGTTTTGACTTGTTAGTAATTGACCATTACGTAAGGAACAACTGGAATACGACTCGAAGTTGGATAATGATTGATAAAATTGATAACGGGAACTATGGATCTACGTATCTGAACCATTATGTGCGCGAGTGGAGAAGCAATATCGTCCGAAGGGGCCTCCAGTCGTATTTACCCTCGTGATATAGTATAGCAGGCTTGTATCGACTATACCGTATATTATATTATATACCATATAGGCATATGAAGTCCGCAACGAGACATAAACCGGGACACTAAAAGTATCGCGATAGCGAAGTCGCTTCGAAAGTAACTGCCTGAATCTCGCTTCCCTCTGTTCTATTGTGGATGATAACGGTTCGCAAATTGTCCCAACCGGCAGACAATACGCACGGCGTCGCGTTAGCTGCCGGTGCCTGAGACGCAGGCAGACGGCACGTTGCAATAGGAATAAAATACGTAACGATAGAATGCACTTTTTTAAAGATATACAGAAAATTTTTTTATACACACTCGGTTATTCTCGCAGAATGTTGGAATTTCGTGCTTTACCGCATGTTACCGATAAAGGTCTTTGTGACGTGTCGTTTTGGAAACGTCTTTATTCGCACTTAATTCTGGTCTAGAGATAAGAGCGATAACGCGCTGAAGACGTAATATCCCTTGCTATTTTTCGCAATTGTTTTGTTTTTTCGTTCGCGAAGTTCTGGATCCGGGTCGATCGTAGGACGTGGCTTTGTGATTGTGGAATGTTTCGAAATGCGTGAATTAAGTGGCGTCAATGAGGGCCTATTGAATTGGGTACGAAGCTCGCGGAAAATCAGTTTGAAAATAAAGTTGGCTCGACCGAGAAAACTAATGACGTCTGATTCAAACGCCGTGACGTGAATGCCAGACGTCGCTTTGCGTCGCGTTCTGTGCTACCGTCCGGAATTCCTGTAGATTTCCCTGAATTCACTGCTGGCTAGGGACTTTCTCAAAAAGAGGTATACCTATACGGTTTTCTGGAAATACCAATGTATATAGGGAGCATCGATTTATATTGAAACTGGATGCTTAATATTGTATACAGACGAGAATGAAAATTCCTCAGGATGAATTTCCAGTGCGATGCCATTAAGAAAATATGCTCCTGAAGTATTTTGTAGGTAGCGGTTTTTTTATTTTGTCATTTTCAAAATATCTTGTTTCCTATTTTTAGATGTCAACCAGAGTGGAAGCATCGACAAGAAAGACTTTGATCTGGCCATTCAGGTTGGTATAGTTTTAACGATATACTGTTGTAATGTAAATTTAGGATGTGCGAGGAAAGGACGATGGTAAAATTATGGTTAAGTAGCCAAAGCGAGATTAGATACTTTTGACAAACAACTTGCCACTTTCACTTTCGTCACAGGTTTCTGGACCGAAAATGATCTTAGGATGCATCAAAGTCCAATGAAACTAGAACGGAGCTTTGTCAGCTACATTTATTCTTCCCGCTCTAACGTCGCACGCGATAGAAACTGATAAGATAGACGAAGGGTCGAGATTGATACTAGATGCGAGAAAAGTACAAGTTTTCTTTCTTTTATTCCTCTTCTTTTTCTTTACCAAATGCGTCCCTCTGTCGTTTTTCGCATCGCTACCATCTTCGCTAGAAACAAATCACTCAGCGTCTCGCACGCCCACCGAACTAAAAATAAAAAGGAAACCTTGCTAAGCCTTTGGAAGAACTTAACGTTGATGGTATCTACTTGAAATCGTTTTTGACGCATAACCGACCGCTGATGAAATTACAAACCCGCATCTTTTGCCTATTCAAAGTTCGCCGCTCGATGTAGAAACACGAAAACGGGTCCATGTGGATAATTCTAGAATGAAATTTTGATCGAATTAAATTTTGATAAAAAAAAATGTGTTCGTGTCTTTAATGAAATATTAAATTGGATCGTTGAATCTTAATATTTATTTTAATATAATATAAACGAAGCGACGCGAAAACACTGTTTTCAATATTTCATCTCAGACTGCTCCTTTCAAAATACCTTATCCTACCGTCTACCATAACTCTGGGCCCATAGCTTTGAGAACACTTGAGCTCAGGTCTGCAAACGCTATAATGGCTGGTGATTCTATAGGTTTTCTAGGCTCGTGTAACTTGTGTCACAAGCAGCAAGACCAGCTGATCGATCGTGACATCTACTTCACGTTTGTCGTGTTTCAGCGGGTGTCCGATTCCAGAGGATGGGGACCCGACAACCCCAAGAGCCAGCAAGCCAAAGACACCTTGCTCAAAGTCTGGGATGGATTGAGGCAAAGAGCTGATGCGGATCAGGACGGACAAGTAAGTATATACAGTAAATATACAATATCACAAGTATACATCAGGCAATCTAATATTGTTATTAGGTATATTAGAATCTCCTATGAGATTTTCTAAAAATTAAAAAAAAATTTTCTTATTTTTATCTGTCATCCTTATCCATTAGATTAGCCGTGACGAATGGTACTCCATGTGGGAGGAATACGCCAAGAACCCAGCCAACGCACTGGAGTGGCAGCAAGTATACATGAACTTTATCTTTGATCTGGAAGATTCCTCCGGTAAGTTTTCCGAACTCTTCAGCGAAATTAACCTCGGTAGAAATTAAAGTTTACCTCATGTAAAATTGCGCAACGCACTCAGGAGGAGGTAGCCAAACTAAAGAGGACTAAATCGATTATGTGGTTGGTTGCCTGAACGCATTCCTAACCTTAGTTTGCCTTGCGCTAGCTACCCAAGCAGCTCGAGGGTGGTTTAAAATTCTTGGTAGACCTGGATGATCTACCCCACTTTCACTGAAACTTCCTCATCCGACAATTGCTTCCCATGCCTTTCTTTTCCTTTTACATTCTCTCCCCACGTCAAGAACTACTTGTTTACGTGGAATAAAAAAGTACTGTGACCATCGGAGGAGGTTCTGCGAAAAGAAAAAAAAAAACAGTTTGGACCACCCTTCGGGAAAACAGACTTCGGCGCTAGTGGAAACGATCAATCTTCTATCAAATGCTTCTTCCGTGGGTTCAGAGACTTCGGCTCTATTTAGTTGTTACCGTACAATCTTTAATGTCGATCAGACGAAAAAATTTTATTCGAATTCCATCTTTTATCCCATGAAATTTTATCAATCTCTTCTCGATCTCCCAGGCGACGGCTCCATCGACGAGAATGAGTTCAGTCACGTTTGCAGCAGTTACGGAGTCCCGGAGGCTGAGGCCCGAGAGGCTTTTAAGAAGCTTGGTACGGTAAGTAAATCTACCACAGGACCTTTTATTCTAGAATAACGTAAACGTGACATCCCTAAAATCCTTAATACAGTGTTCAACGTAGTTCCATATTATTCGGGGGAGGGGGGGGGGGGGGAATTCGCCTTTATCTTCTCGTGATATATAAATTTTCGTACGGTCAGAATCTGAGCGCCCAAATATTTGCCAGTGAATACATATGTACATATAACTTGCCATTTCCTATATTTTCATTCGGCTTGAATGCTCTTCACGTGTGAATGAGATATCACGCTCTGTGGTTACGCGCTGGAAACTAGTTTGTAACTTCGTAATTTCGTGCACCAGTATATTCGATGATTTTAGAAGTGATTCGGTAGTAGAAAACCAGCAAGTCCAGCCGAAGGGAAGAATCTGTGTGAAATTAATTATAACCGTTAATCGGTCAAGACTATGAAATATGACTACGTGCAATTCCGTAACAAAGCTCCGATGGTTTATCATACATAACAAAAGAAGCACTAGCTGCTCCGCATAAGTATATAATAATAATAAATACACAATTAATCAAGTAAATAATTTTAGAATCAACGCCCGATGAATTTTATTCAATTACTAAAAATCCATTTGTAAAAACCAAGCCCTGATACTCGGCTAAGGGTTTCTCAAATTTTTCATTTCTTGCATAAAAAAATTTTTTCTTTTAATTTTTTAATAATTTATCGCTCGCTTTACCACGCATTGATCTTAATGTGAGGGACGACGCTTGCAGATGCTTTTTAATAGTGTGTCTCTGAAGGGATGATCTGTACGTGGCGGCTATTGTTATAGAAACGAAAGAAAGGATATAAATGACTGACGTTATATTTATTTTTTTTTTTACAGGGCAACGAAGTAAGCCGCGACAAATTCGCTGATCTCTGGAAACAATACTTTTCTTCCGACGACCCGAACGCACCCGGAAACTTCATCTTCGGAAAGACTTCCTTCTAATTTAAACGATCTTCAGGAGAGTGAGCGTTTTTGCTCGCCATCGTCACCTGTTACTTTTGTGATTTTCCCGTTACTGTTGCTTTAATCACCGTCCTATGATTAGTATAACATTATTATTATTATTATTATTATTCTAAATTACCATTTAATAAATGCCTATAGTATATACCTGTCATTAGTCATAGTCCTCCCGAGTGTCATACACTACCGGAATCGTAACACCTTGTCTTTTAATTTATGCTTTTGAGTTTAAGTTAAAAAAACAATAAAAAAGAATTATCGTTATAGAAAATAAAGTAATAACATATGTCGATGATAAAACGTCAAAAATCACTTGAAAAATATCTGATCGTATTCGTCACATACGTACATATATGTGTTATATATATAGAGAGAGAGGGAGCGGCTCGCCTCGGATCTCGCTACAGAAATAAGGATAGAATTTGAAATTTCTGTAGAAGGCTCATGCGGCCGCATACGTTAGATCTGCCATTTCCATATTTTATCTTTTCTTTTCTTGGTCCTTGCAAATAACCTTTCACGACGGCATCCATCGACAGAAAAGTTTTCACGTTCAAAAGTGTCCACTTCGAATGTCGAGTACGTAAACGACTCTCTGATTTCATGTTTTCGCTTTTTCTTTTCAATTTTAAAAATCTCGGTTACCCATGCACTTTGAATATTCGTGATTCGCGTCGGTGAAATTCATTCAATTTCAATACATATAGATTATCTATACCGGAAATGGAATGTCTAGCGTATACGAGAATCCAGGTTCAATTTCATTGCCATTCATAACTCGTAATTCATGTGCCGTAAAAACGTATATAAGAGAGCTCGTGTGCGATTTCATATTGACTCTATCATCCTTTATTAGAATCGTTATCACAATTTGCCAATAGTGCGTTCGCGCGAACGTTCGTAAATACACAAAATGTTATTTACACAGCGTTCGGCAAGCTTCGTATGGAGTACCTACCTATATCAGATTTGTTTAATAACGTGTCTTATTATCTTTGGACATATCTGTACACCTTATACATTCAAGTGGACGTGTTCTCAAATTGTTCTTTAGACTTGTGTATACAGTGCTATAGATAATTATGCATATCACATATACATATACTTATATACTTTATCATAGATGAAATTTCTTTCTTGTAAACGAATCAATCATTCGTTGGATACGTATGTTATTGTATAGTACAGGTACACTTGGACGTTTCAATATTCCATGAATCCTTTATTAAAATCGCCATATTATCTTTTGCAAAAAAATAATTATAGCATAACTGACGTGTAGTACTAAGTGTCTATCCATTTCTGGATATCCAAAGGATAGCTTCGTACTCTGTGTGTCAGTGAGTTTTTAGTATTGGAAATCAAATGATGTATTTACCAATAAGATATATCGCATTAATATCGTTATCGTAGTCAATTTCTAATACTATTCTAATAATTAGATTTATTCTTAAAATTGTCTCAGGAGTCAATTAAGGTTCAATCCGATTGTTTAATAAGATATTGAAAGTTTTATTCATTTGATTGATGCGCTAAATAGCGATAAATGTTTCATGCTTTTCAACTGTTCGAATTCTGATCTGAAATATATTCGTTTGCGTGATGGAAAAAAAATGAAAAAGAACAAATGGAAAGTAGCCCCGTTAAAAATGACGTGTTTACTGACACGTGGAGTATCAGGGATGTATAGAAACCGTTTTGTAAACCCGATGCCATCTTGCGAGTCGTGCTAGTATTTATTTTAAAATTCGTCTTCATTGTCGATCGCTGCCCACCACGATAGAAACCGAAACTATCGGCTCTCCCATGACTATGGACTCATTTGTCGTGTAAATAATAAATTTGACTATTGTGTAAAATCATTTAACGCTGAACAATACGAATCATTTCCATAGAAAAGTTAACGCGGTCGTATATGATTTTCGAAATGCTACACGAAAACGTAATTATAAATATATGAACGCAAACCTACATAGATACATAATATATATATAAATATTATATGTATATGAAAAGATATCTATTACTCTTAATTGAGAAAACAAGGAAAGATAAATTACTCTAGCGACTCTATAATTGTGACACGAGTGAAATTTATGCATTAAAATAATATCAAGAAATAAATTACGTTGACATGTCGAAAATCAAATATATCCCTTAGTCTGTCCTGTTGTTTTTGCATTTATCGAACTTCCTACTGTAGCATGAAGAACAATGGTTTTCTTGTAAAGGTCCTCAGTGCAGTATTAGGGTAAGTGATTTTTCTCCAGCGATAAATTGTTTCCAAATCCTGCAGTTCAGGTTTTAATGGTTTTTTTCACCCCTCGTAATAACGAAAGGTCTCGGAACTCCCCTAATGGCCGCGGGACAACTACGCCAAGACTTGTTACAAATAGCACTGGGAGTCAGCCTGTGCACTTTTAAGACTAATTGGATTGAGAGAGTCTCGTAAAAGTAAATGAAATTGATGTAACGGGGGTTTAGAAATTTTTATATCATATTACGAATCACGAGTTAACGCGAGGATAGAGAACATTTTTTATCTTGCATCGCGTGCGCGCTATATATTTTTTGCAAGTATCCCTTTTCTGTGGGTTTTTGCAATGAAATATTTTTATTAGAGAGGAGATAAAGGTTCGTATGTTGATAGTGGGCCGATTGATTAATTTTATTAATAAGTGTATATAGTATATAGTATGTTTAGGAACCACTGTGGGTAGTAGTTAGAATTTTACTTGGCGCGAGACTCGACTGACAATGAGTCTTTTAATATATCATATGATGCGGGCTGGCAACTACGTTTACGTTCGTGCAGCAATGGTTGCGATTTTTCAGGCGCACACGATCCGTCACTGTTGTCATTTTCCACGCGTATTCATAATTTGACAAAGGATAAATAATCGCATCAAATGCATCAACTGGAATCCCAATGCTAAACAAATTGTATAAACGCGTCTGCACTTATTCAAATATCCTTTGACGTAATGATGTCAAATAATTATTTTGACGTCTGTCAATAGTACAGATTATTCGCACTTACAAAATTTTACTTTTAAATTCTAATTTGTTTTATCCGTTAGTCATTGACGAATGCATGGGATTTTGATGTAGAATATTTTAGGTATTTTTAAGATAAATTATCCAACATTCGGAAGCAAATTTTGACATCTGTGTAAGAGTTTTATATAATTACGCTAATGCCAGATATTGTACGTATGCATAATTACGTACAATATATGTATAAAATATTCTGCAATAACAATTTTTGCGTCATCGTATCAGCGTGTATTGGAACGCAATTACGTTCATTACTGTGTAATAATTTGTCATCGAGGGTTGTGCTTCTATGACTGCAAATTGTGGACAACTTGAACTCTGCTGTTTGGGTACTTCAAATTCTTAATTATTCATTTTACAACCATTACATAAAAGCGATACTGCAGCTTATAAAAATATCTATGCACCTCTTTCAATGCATTCCACTCGTGACCTTTCTAACGTTACAGATCGCTGCTAATCAAAGTGTAAATTCATTACTCTCGTAAGATTCCTTTCACCCAGTGGAGTTTCTTGTACTGACTACTACCGCCATCTTCCCAACGTATTACGAACCATTTACCGACTGACGACTCCGTACACCGTAAGGAATTGTTGATCCTGTAAACAAGAGAATGCAGGAAAGTTCGACAATCACCTGATAGTAAAGGAATTATCATCTCTCTCTTCATCAGGACAATGCCCCGAATATCTGTCCATCACAATACCGGTGAGTACTCGTGAATTTCCATTCATAATCCTAGACAATAATTATATAACGCCATAGATCCTAACCTCAAACTCAGTCTCACAATCAGTTCACTCTCATGACAGATAAGCTATCCGCATTAACATGAATGTTGGTAGTAGCGCACAGTCCCTCATTGTCAAACCTCGTGGTTTATATGTTAGTCCGAGGATCGTCAAAATATATCGAAGTCAATACATTTCAATTTTTATGAGACGCTTGAGAAAAAAAATCGAACGAGAAATAGACAAAGACGAATGTCAAGTTCGTTATCAACTTGGTTTTCTCTTTGCATCCCGTTACGATCTCAGATTACGAATTTCTCTAACACCGGCATCTGCTTATCTGCATTAATATACATGTACGAGACGTTCGTTCGTTGGTTTGGAAATATTCGTCGCAGTCTTATATCGATCGCGTGGATGATTGGTAATTACTGTGCGTGGTGCTGTTATAGATAGTGATATTAAAATGTGAGTACGTGAATAAGTCAAAAATACTAGCATTGCTCATGAAAAATTGAAGGATCTTTACTCTCTAATCGTTTCTGATATTTATATTTTTATCAGCTGTTAATTTTAGTACATTTCCAGACGTGACTCAGGCTTGAACTAATGTGATGCTGTGTATAGTGTATTATCTGATTGTATTAAATTTAGGCAAATGCATTAACGATTTGATTTTTATGAAATACTTAACGTTACTTTTCTGCTCAAATAATGCGAAATATTCAATTTCGTATTTGTACCATTACCAAGTTTGAATAGAAAAATCTAACGTTGTATAAATTTAACGGTCACTTTAGACTATTATTATAGGTAAATGTTTTTTTTTAATGGGCATCGCGTGAATAAAAAATGTTTTACCCTATTGAAATAAACTTAACTGATACAAAATGTTATTGCAGTTATGAAATTTCGTTCGTACTATTAACGCTATCGTTCTTGTACCTTTGTATCGCCTTATCATCGGCTTATCACATCTTGTACAATTATCTTCAATAATCTTCTATATTCTTGATACGGTATAAATGCTCCTTGAAATAATTTCATTTCATAAGTTGATGCTTGAGCATAACAATCAAAACGCTTGCGGTGTGCGATAAAAACGATTACTTCCTAGATGGGGTAAACTGAAAGTAATGAACTAAAAAAAGGATAAAGAGGTACAATCCTATGGATTGCACAATTTTTTAAGACAAATTGCTAAGATATTAGCAACTAGTTCACGGGACGATGTAATCGGTGAGTTCTGTCGAGCGATTTGTAATGCAAATGTGATACAATGCGTATCAGTTAAAAATTTATTGGTAATAAATATAAATCAACAAAATTGTTTTTTCAACTTCAAAGCAAAGTCGACATTTTGAATCGAAATATTTCTAACAAGCTTTACATTTACAATCTTTGCATTCTTCAAATTTTTCATTAATCTCCGACTAGAATCTTATTTTCATCAAATACTATGGTTTCAATTTTGAAACGCAGTATGAAACAAAAATTGGTGCGCGTAGACTTAAAAATTTTTGAATAAGAAATCTAATAATTAAATTTGCATGGATAACATTGCTTATGACGAACAGGAAAATTTTGATATTCATTTTCAGGTTAGAGTTGCAAAATGAGTTAGAGGTCGAAGAGGTGGAAGTATTCAATATGACGTCACTGGGAAGGCTTGTATTCGTCGACATTCACTCGAGACATCCTAAGTCCCTATATTCCGATGAATCTTCGACGGATGTCACGGAATCCTTATCACTCGCATTTGAAAATCTTTTCCACATGCCTTTTGATATTATTGAAAGTTACGGCAATACTTTGCGCACACTTGATATTAGTCACAACAAGTTTAGCAGGTAAATATGATAATTTATAAATAATTGTAAACATGAAAACCCTATTGATGTCCTGAGCAATTATAATTTTTTATTTAAACTATAGATGTAAGAAGGCTTTGCTAAAAAATTATGAATTTTCATTTTACAGAAATCTACACTTCTTATCGGAATTTGAAAATATTTCGTCGCTCAATCTTGATCACAATAACATCGATGCTCACAGCATTTTTCCGCCAATGCCAAAGCTTCAGCTTCTCTGGCTGAATCACAATAAGATAGAAGACTTGTTTCCTTTCTTAAAAAATTTATACACGAGCATGCCAAATCTACGTTATCTTTGCCTAATGGGAAACAAGGCTGCACCCAGTTATCTTAATGGTGGCAGTTTCTATGATTATCTTCAGTACAGGTAATTAAGTTATCCCTGCAACTTATTTATTATTGCTTATAAATTATCATTTTCTTGTTTCTTTTTCTTTATAAGGTTATTCGTGATATCGTGGTTTCCAAAATTATTACACCTGGATGATCGTATAGTCACCAATGAACAACAGCTGGAAGCTAAAAGACTTTTTAAACGACCTTTTCTTGAGCAGCTCACAGAAAATGCACAGCTTCCGGAGTGCATAAAACTCCTGCACAATAAGGTCACTAACGTTTTTGGTAAACAAGCGCTGCCTGATAAAATGAAAATGTCCAGAGGGAAAAATTTTATTATCTGAAGCAGTATTATGCGAAATTAAGCTCATATCCTGTAAATGGGTCAAACTGGAAGACTGTCCTTCGTGGGAGACAATGTTTATGAATTTGATGTTCCTGATATATAATTACAAAAAAAGCACGATGCGTCGTGTATTGCTGTAGCAATATTAGGAAAGCAAATTGGGACGTAAAAAGATTGCACACCATTTAGCATGGAACTTCAATTATTGATTTCGAAGTTTCCAAGCTATAATTATAACGATATTTTGAGCTGTCAATTACAAAGTAGTAGCGATTATGATAGCCTAATTACTGTTTTCCACATGACAATTGAACAAACTATCTAACAAGATTTTAAGTAAAGATAAAATACAGAAGGGAAGTATTCTGTAATTTACTAGTCGTAATCAGTAAATTGATTCTCTATGATAATAATTTGTATGAATGAAATGAAATAATTTATGGTACCAATTAGTTTTGTACATTGCCCGATGGGAAATTATTTCATACGAATTTTATATAATTTACAAGCGTCCTGTATCTCTGACAGGTCACTTAATGGACGTAAAAGATTGAACAAAATTGTTTTATGATACATGTACAATGTATTTTTGTATACAGCACATATAATCGTATTGGACATCAACGTGCCATCCAACTTAACATTAGGCAGTCAATAACAATACTAAAAAAGAATAATATATGACGCTACAATTATTTTTATCTTTGTCCAATCAACTGAAACCTTTCTCATCCGTTCTATCTAAATCCTTGTTTTTTTTTTTTCAATCATCTCATTCTTGCCATGCTGTGAGATTGAGTTTTGGTATGTCACCACAAGAAATTAAAGGATTCTTCCATGATATTGTTTTGAAAGCATGATACTGTATCATTTTAAGGTCATCTGAAGTATCGCAGATGAGACGAGCAAGAGATACTTTTTTGATCTCCTGATATTGTTCTGTATGCAAAAGACAAAATCATGTATTAAGTACGAATATTAATTTCAAGAAAATAATCGTAATTAATTAAACTGATGTAAACGTACCTTCTGTGAAAGAATGTGGGAAGTTGGCGTTATCGTAAAAGTAACGATCAGAAACACGACTCCTATAGAATTGCTCGCTAACAAGACATCTTATAGTGGGCCCTAAAATACCACCAGCAATTGGAGTTTCCATAGATCCACCGACCAGCAAATCAATGTCGTCCACGTGTGCATAAATATTTCGAAGTTTCTCGACACCCTAAATATTTTGTAGATCATTATTACTACCGTAATTAATAATTTGATGAAAATCTATAAAATAAATAGGATTACTTACTTCCCGCGGAATTTCACCAATGAGATCATCGAAGTCCTCCGCATGCCTCAATTTGCATATTTCACGATAAGCATTATATCCCGGAAGTCCATGATCTCGTGATCGCTGTATGTCGATCGCTTCCAAATCCAAACCGTACTCGTTCCTTGATCGGAATAGATATTCGGTCAGCTAGAAAAAAAAAATTAGTATACATTAGTACAAATTTATAACATGTGCAAAATTATACAAAAATTTGTTGCAAGAATAATTTTAAAAAATATTTTCCCCATACTTCCGAATCGAAGAAACGATCTGATGCCATCATTGGTTGAGTAACGAATCCGCGAACAAGGTCATCAAAATTATTGCTGTGTTCGATAATTTGCGGTCGGAAATAATGATTACTCAGGCGCAGTGAATGAGCAATGCTGCGATCCATAGGGCATAGGCTATCGATAAAAGCATGAATAAAAAAATTAAATTTTTTTTGAAAATTAATAAAAATAATTTTTTAAACTTACTCAAGATTACCATCCACCATAGAGTGAAAGAATCTGAAAGCTGCTGTGGCGAAACCATTTATAGCCGCAGGATTCACTCTTGAATTATAATCCGTCGACATTCTTGATTCGATAGGAATTAATCTGTGTTTCTTACAATATTGTTTGCCTGTAACGATAATTTCGAACGTATTCGATTATACAGATATTTTTGATAAACGTACCAAATCTTCTAATTAATAATTTAATATGTTTTACCAAGAACAATAGGTAACCACTCGTGATAAGTGATATGTTGATATTCCGCAATGACAATTTTTCTAGTTTCTTCGAAAATCTGCTCGTCGCTCCAATGCCGATTTAATTTTGATAATTCTCGTGCTACGCGATTATGTTCTCTTACCAGAAGTGTTTGTAAAATGACCAAATGTGGATTTTGATTAACCCGAACATCGCCTGTTTAAGTCATATAATAATTAATATTAAGCACTCATAACCATTGTTTACACGTAATTCAAGTATCGACGATTAATTCATACATAATTATCACAAGTTTTAATCATAAATATTCCAAAATCTTACCCCCTTTGTAACAAACTTCTGTAGGCAATCTTATGTCACAAAAACGAGACCGATCATTTGTAGTAGGCATCATCGATCGACCCTGTCGTATTTCTGTCTTCATAAGCCCACCATGAAAAACCCTCAGACTATCACAAGTGTTCTTATCAGATCCATACATTGGCGAGCAATCTAAATAGCTCGTAGCGCCATTGAGCTATGTTAAAACATAAAATTATCATAATAAAAAATTCCAAACATGAAAATCAATTTCAACAATAATTATCGAACCTAACCTGTTCGGCTGGTCCCAAAGTGCAATCGTCCTTTGAGACGGTCATTGATCTAACAAAATTCATACAACGTTGTCCATGTTTTGAGTAAAATTTATCCCTAGATGATAAGACAATCGGCATACAAGAGTGATGCTGTAAACTCTTAGGCAATTCTCCATGCCCATCACTGGAACAACATTCAATTCCACCGCCAACTGTAAAAATACAATTACATGAAATTTTGAATTTTCTTCATTTTTTATTTCATAAACCGACCCGTACCAAGATAACTTACTTGTTTGGTCCATTATTTGATGGGCAAAGTCATGAGACAATACTTGTCCCCATTGAACAACTGCTAAAGTAAAATCGGGATTACTTATATTTCGATGTGGAAACAATTGCGCACTCAATTCTCTAACGTTGGGCAATTCGTCTCCTGTTACGCTGACTGGAATCTTGTGAATTCCTAGGATACAAATAAGAAACGTTTAAAATTTATATATTCCTTGCATAATCATTTTAACTGACTCGAGCCTATCAATTCTGCCGAACATAAACGTACCATCTGAATAACGTGGAGGTACCACTCTTGTAAATGCTGTATTCGCCTGACCCCATCTGGGATTACGAAAATTATTACACGAACCATCGTAACTTCGATATTTGGCAAAACTGCTACAACGCTTCGGCCGCGTTTGACATATCCCGCTGCCGGTAACGCGGAATCCATGATTATGTAAAAACTCGAATAAAGTATTAGGCGTGAAATCGTACCTGTGGATCAATGAATCGACATGAAGGATATTAATTAAAAATTGTTAATTGCGTAACAATAAGTTCGTGCGTGTTAATATTTATATTTATTTTCGCGAAATAATAATACATACTCTGTAGATAATCTGTCCTGCAGAAGTTTTGCTGCAAATAACGTCAACTCGGATTCTTCGTGAATCTTCACTATGGAGTCTTCGACTTTATTATTCAAAAAATGGAGCATAGAGCCCGTGTGTGGTTTTGGTTGAAATCCGCCAGAAACTAACCACCTTGCACGATCGTGCATACCAAGAGCAAGATCGTGGCCTTGGCTCAAGTGCGTTTTTATGAATCGTAATGGTATGGGATTTCCTTCTGTTATTAACAATTTTTTTTTCAAAATTATAATGAAATAATATTCCCATATGATACTTCGTAATATTAACAATAACTACTAGATTAGAGTTTGGCTCGTACTATCGTAACGTACTTGCATAGAAACTTACCATTTGGCGATTTTAAAGAGTAATCGAGTCGTTTGCATTCTGGAGTCATGCTCATTGATACGTCACTGCAATTAAGATCCAAGTTGATAAATCGTGTGTTATCGTACAAATTCAAATTGTACAATTTGTTATTGTCCATCTGCGATTCCCGTGGGATCAATTTCTGAAATTTGAAAGTTCAATATACAGCCACCTCGTGTCAGATGGAAATCGTGTATCAGTGTAGCATCGGAATATGACATGATTCTGAAAGCACCACGTGCCATTGAATGACGTTTGGGATGACAAGACGGAGATATGATTAATTGAAATCGATTGATACGTCAACGACTATAACTGTCATATGTGGATAATCAACTATAATATGAATCTCTGTGAGATTAATAGTTAGTAAATTTGTATATTATCAGGAATTTAAAATACTTGACTCACCTCGTTCAAAAATTCAAAATGATGTATTTTTCCATCGAAATACAAATTGTCCAAAAATTTATGTTTAATTGCATCCCCATCCTGGCGAATGATTCTTCGTTCGTTACGATAACGATTACGTCTTTCAGCTACGAATCGATTGCTGTTATCATCGTAATGTGAAAATCGTTGTCCATTTCGATGTGAATGTGGCCTGTTGTGATACCAGTCGTAATCATGTAAATTCTTTTGCTTCCAATTGCCTCGAATTGGACACTTTTCATTTCCTCCCATATCACCATAATCAAATCCAGAATTTGAGATTGACGATTTATCATTTTCTAATTCACTATTCGCCCTAGCTACTTCCGCATACGACATTTTTCTAGCAGCTTCAGAAGCCACATTCGATACTAATTTTTTCACAGTTTTCACAGCTAAGTCGATAATCTTTTCTTTAAAGCCCGTATTTTCGTTCATATTATATTCAATGGCTGCGTCGTTGATCACTCTCTCTACTAATCTCGATCCCTTATCTATCGCGGACTCAAGAATATCATCATCTGCTTCCTCCTCCAGTTCACCGTCGCATAGATCATCGTAGATCTCTGCATTGACTGGGTGCATGTTTCTAGGATCATTTTCGATTATATATATTTCACGCATAGGAACTTTAGTTTTCTGTATTGAAATTCTGCCATTATTGTGCCCATGAGCCCGAGTTGCATGATCATTCCTTTGTGAGACCTTAGCACCTGCGTACAAGTTTCTATCGAGTTGAGAAACACTAGCTCTAGTTGCAGTTGCACTGTGCGCATGCGCAGAACCTGAATTCACCCTAACCTCGTTCTGTGCGGAAGCTGCAGCTGCACTTTTCGCACTTGCCGCCACATCTGATTGTGCAGAAAGGCTGCTGACTCCGCTTACGGATGAACTGGACTCAATAACGCTGCTACCAGATTGGATGGAACTGCTACTAGAACTTGCAGCCTTTACTATTCCACTTTCGGAATTTATTACTATGTCAGCTTCTTGCACCATGGGTGCACTTGCACTTAGACAGTCATTATCATCCACAGCTTGCGAACCAATCACGAACTGATTAACGTTGCGGACTGTTGAATCAATAACACTTTTTGTTGTGCTAACTCGACTGTCTGCTTCAGCAATGGAATTGACGCTACTACCAGTTACAGAACTAGCAACACTACTAGCAACGCTATTAGCATGACCTAACGATGAACTGATTTGCACATTTGAATTAATTCCAGTATGCCTGCCTACTATTGATTCATCAACAACGTTGAAAGGTGCATTTATATTCGTACTTGAAGTTATCACATTCGCATTTGAACCTGCAACGGTACCGTGAGATTGCACTTCTGATTGGATTAGATTTTGTTTTAACGCTACTACTTGACTCGATGCACTTGCTGCAGATGCGACATTGATTTGTTCTGTTTTTGTACTAGCTATTGCTTGACTACTACTTTGCGCGTTTGAAATAACCGAATTTGCACTTGCAAAGGTCTGACTATGACTTTGTGATTGTGAATTATCTGACCCATGATTCAAATAAATTAATTCCGCGGAATCGACGTCACAATCGTCGTCTAATTGAATTGTGTGACCTTTGACACCTCCAGCAGAACTAGAAATTGATTGATCAATTATCGCGGAACTGGCACTTGCGCTAGCAGATGCAGCCGACTGAGAACTCATACTTCCGCTTACGCTATGCGCTGCTGATTCAACAAATCCATTGTTTATTTGTGTTAATTTGTGATCTGCTTGATTGCTGCTTTGTACGTTTGAATTGGCTGAAGAGTGTGCACTTGCAAAGCTCTGACTACGACTTTGTGATTGTGAATTACCTGATCCATGATTCAAATAAATTAAATCCGCGGAATCGACGTCATAATCATCATCTAATTGAATTGTGTGACCTTTGACACTTCCGGCAGAACTAGAAATTGATTGATCAATTATCGCGGAACTGGCACTTGCGCTAGCAGATGCAGCCGACTGAGAACTCATACTTCCGCTTACGCTATGCGCTGCTGATTCAACAAATCCATTGTTTATTTGTGTTAATTTGTGATCTGCTTGATTGCTGCTTTGTACGTTTGAATTGGCTGAAGAGTGTGCACTTGCAAAGCTCTGACTACGACTTTGTGATTGTGAATTACCTGATCCATGATTCAAATAAATTAAATCCGCGGAATCGACGTCATAATCATCATCTAATTGAATTGTGTGACCTTTGACACTTCCGGCAGAACTAGAAATTGATTGATCAATTATCGCGGAACTGGCACTTGCGCTAGCAGATGCAGCCGACTGAGAACTCACACTTTCGCTAACGCTATGCGCAGCGGATTGAACGCGTTCTTGCTTTATTTGTGTTGACTGACTAGATACTTCAGAAATGGGACCAATAGCATGAGAATGCACATTCGCTAGGCCTGAATTGAAATTGACATGACCTCCAGTATGTAGGTTGGAACCTCCAATTACTGCTTGATCAGCCAAGTTCGATGAACATTTGCATGCATCTGCACCCACTATTGCTGAATTTGCATTTACGATTACGTGACCAACTTCTACTCCTGACTGAACAAGACCTTGATTGGCTGAGATTATTTCACTTTTAGCGCGAGCAGACGAGCCAGTTGTTCCCTGTACCAAGGCAGTGGCTGATCTTTCCTGTGCATTGATACTTGCATGACTACTTGCAATTGCTGAATGTTGATTAGTCACAATTTGTTCCGTATTTTGAACGACGGACTGGGTCAGTCCTGTGACGGCCGAAGAAGTAGCCGAAGCAGCGCCTGCGGCTCCAAAGACAGTTCCGTGTTGTATGTTAAAGGATCCAGCATCTTCATAAGATTCAATATTACTGACATGGACTGGGTGATTGTGCTCTTCAACAACTTGGCTCGTCGCACTTGCTGAACTCGCAAGGCTTTCCGTAACATGTGTCTTTTGTGACATGGCACTTGAGTGAATTTGTTGTACATTCTCTGCAGTTGCATGAGTAGCAGTGTTTCCTTTTGCTCGAACAATTGCACCTGTGCCTACATTTACCGAATGGCCATCACAAGTATAATCATTCACCATTCGTTGTTCAGTGCTGGCAACATGGGCGGAGCTTGTCAATGCTGATTCAACTGATGTTGCTGATGTTTGAACTGCAGATGCACTTGCTTTGGTTGAACTATGTGCTGAAGTTCCAGCGGATGCTTCCGAAGCTGCAGCCGCAGTTGCACTTGCTGCAGCGAAACTATGCGTTGCTGATCCTAAAGATATTTTTGAATTTTCAACTGCAGATGCACTTGCTTTCGTTGAACTATGTACTGAAGTTCCAGCGGATGCTTCCGATGCTGCAGCGGCAGTTGCACTTGCTGCAGCGAAACTATGCGTTGCTGATCCTAAAGATATTTTCGAATTTTCAACTGCAGATGCACTTGCTTTCGTTGAACTATGTACTGAAGTTCCAGCGGATGCTTCCGATGCTGCAGC
>JARQSW010000702.1:10045-89578 GCA_030142375.1 Calameuta pallipes | reverse complement strand
GCACTTGCTGCAGCGAAACTATGCGTTGCTGATCCTAAAGATATTTTCGAATTTTCAACTGCAGATGCACTTGCTTTGGTTGAACTATGTGCTGAAATTCCAGCGGATACTTCCGATGCTGCAACCGCAGTTGCACTTGCTGCAGCTACACTATGCGTTGCTGATCCTAAACATATTTTCGAATTTTCAACTGCAGATGCACTTGCTTTGGTTGAACTATGTACTGAAGTTCCAGCGGATGCTTCCGATGCTGCAGCCACAGTTGCACTTGCTGCAGCGAAACTACGCGTTGCTGATCCTAAAGATATTTTTGAATTTTCAACTGCAGATGCACTTGCTTTGGTTGAACTATGTACTGAAGTTTCAGCGGATGCTTCCGATGCTGCAGCCACAATTGCACTTGATGCAGCGTAACTATGCGTTGCTGATCCTAAAGATATTTTTGAATTTTCAACTGCAGATGCACTTGCTTTGGTTGAACTATGTGCTGAAGTTCCAGCGGATACTTCCGATGCTGCAACCGCAGTTGTACTTGCTGCAGCTACATTATGCGCTGCTGATCCTAAACATATTTTTGAATTTTCAACTGCAGATGCACTTCCTGCCACTGCATTGGATTGTGCAATACTTTCAGCAACATCAGCCGATGTTAAGTTGTTATCAATAATTACTTGATTAGCAGTTGCCACCGAATCTACAGCTGCTGCACTGCTAGCAACGGAGACTCGACTACTCGCATCTGCTGAGCTGATGAAATTTTTACCAGTTAACAATGCTGTTTGTGCTTGTCCTCCAGTTCTTACGTTAGAACCAATGTATGTGTTCCTTGCAGTTGCGTCTCCAATTCTTTGATCATAACCAATATACTGTCCAGGGTGTGCAGGTAGGTTCACAGGATAAGGTTCTTCACGAATTACATCATCGACAATGACGTCACCATGATTTCCGTCGCAACCGTCATCACCGACCAAATCAGAATCAATAATAACATATTCTGGAGCGTGTACAATATTGTTGATAACGCCTTCCTTAGCTCGAAGAATTTTGTGTGCAACATTGGCCAATGAGTCGACGGCTGAGGTTGCCAAGCTCACTGCTCCCCCAACAATAGCAGGAACTGGATTAACTAAAACAGAATGTGGTGCAATAACGGCCCGATGTGAATCAATCAGAACTGATGTTGGTTTAACAAAAGTCGGTGCTGATTCAACAAGCACCGAACCTGCTGCATGTGCAGATGATTCTGCAACATGATTCGCTGCACTTCCTGTTTCAGCAACTGTGTTTACTTCAGAATCAAGAATAGTCTGACCTGCGCTATCAAATTCTTGATGTTCCTGCACAACTTGACCAGTAGCCGTTGCAGAATTGATGATTGATTCATCGTTCATCATTCCAGACTTCACGTCATCGACCACATAGGCGGTACTTTGGACATTTGAGCCAACCACCTCTTGATTGCTAGTCGTTATTTTATCACTTACCGAAATTGCACTAGCACTAGAGCTGGACTTGCTCAATTCTGATCCGCTGATGACATCACTCGCGCATGGAGAACCAGATAAAACATTCTTCTTTATACCAATTGTTTGACTACTTGCTCTATCAAGAACATCAGTTACGACCGCACTGGCTGCTCCAGCAGCAATACTTGAACCAAGATGAACCGAATCTTTGACAAACGGGATTACCGATCCTTCGTTCACTGATGAAATTTGACTTCGATCAGTCACTGATCCGCTTATCGATTCATGATGTTCTGAAGCAGCAGACGCTTGTGCGCTTTCATGGATCGATTGGCTTACAGCTTCCTGAGTGCCAATTGTTCTACTAATTCCAGTCCGACTTTCTTGTTCGTCTACGACCGTCGCACTGGCACTAGCCTGGCTCACTGATACGTCATTTAATTGTCCTGCTTCCAATTCCAAATTTTGTTTTACACCTGAATAAGCGGATCCAGCACTTACAGCTTGATTCAAATTTACTTGGGACGAAGCAGATGCATGTGCGCTACTGATCGTTGATTGGCTATCGATCATTTTCTTAATGTTAGTTTTCTTATCGAAAACAATTGAAGATCCTTGATCTTCAATTAACATTTTTTTGGAACAACCACATCCTGGCTGATTAGACAGCTTGTGCAAATTTCCACTATGAGAATGTGCCGTGCCGTGTTTCGGTCTCAATTGCATATTCCTCCTGTATCCGTAATTGGAAATACTTTTTCCACTTTCTCCCGAAATTGCACTAGCCGTACTGCTGCTAGTGAGCTTGCTGCTATCGGAACCATCTAAAATATAATATTTTGATGATTCTGTCACTGGATTCGTACCTGAACTTGCTCGTGGTCCACCAATAATGATTGTGCCTGACGAAGAAGCTTCACTTTTTGCAAATGCATCTGATTTTTCATCAATATCATCGACAAAGGATGAACCTCCATTGCTTCTTGATGATCCTGCAAATGCTTTTGCACTTGCTGCTCCACTTCTGTAGGATGTTTGTGGAGCGATCAACCATGGAACGTGTTTCGTGTGATGTGAATAAATTCCTAAAGGTACTGTACGCATCGGACGATTCTTCTCACGCATAACTTGCATATTTTCAAAATCGCGTAGATCAAAGTCATTTCTAAAATTTCTTTCCGGATGTACAATCGTTGAATCGGATTCGAATTGTCTTGCGAATCTTGGAATTTCTTGATCCTCGTAGTAATCAGGTGAAAATGGATTCCTCCGATAAGAACGATCGTCTCTGTAAGTCTGGACTTTTAGGTTACTTCGCTTCCCGTTTATATTCCACTGATGATCTATCGTTTCTTGATCATTTTCAATACGTGAAAGGTTTTCTGGATCCGTTGATCGCTTTGTAAATGGAAATGCGACATCATCAAGACTATCCACTTCCTCATCGATACTTTTCAATATGATGGTGTCTCCTTGTATTTCCGGTGGTGTATCAAATTCCGGTATATCATCGGTACCATAAATCGAATCCCAATAAGCCGTATCGCTTACAGGCTCGTATGGTAGATGTATTGATTGTTGAAAACCATCTTTGAATTCGGTAACTTCATCAGGGTTGGTAAAAATGTTTAAATTTTGTTCAGTCACCTCAATTGGTTCCTCGGCGACATGATCAGCTTTGGTGCAAAAAATAGAGGCTGCTGCAAAAAGCAGCACTCCTAGTTTGAACTGGCACCAGCGCATTTTCGGCAAAAGAAGCCGTTCACGCTGGAGTAAAGATTCGCACTGCAGAAAAGATTAACGATCAACTGTCAAGGAAATTCCACAATGTACAACTTGAAAATGATGTACTCACGATATATCCTCTATTGTGTAAGACAAAAACAAGGATTGCGTAAAAATGTAAACATAAAAAATACGTTGGTTTATTGTTTAACGTAAAAATTTGATGACACTGATATTTTGCTAACGTAAGTAAATCCACCGGTGGATTACTAACAAATCGTGTTATCTCCACTGTGTTAATATACGAACCTATAGGGATTCGTATAAATAATATTCTGAACGAGACTCAAGTTGGCTAAATTATATAGTAACAACGTAATAAACAATCTTATTCGGATAAACAATTTTATTTCTTATTATAATCGTATATATAACTGGACTGCTTGGGTGCCTGTGGTGCGTAGTCCTTCCAGAAGGAAAGATCCACTGCTGGGAGATCCGAACATCTGACAACCGGATTGCTATGGGGAAAAAAAATAAATAAATAAATTATTATTTAATACAATAATTGAAAATAATAGAATATATTGTATTGTATAAGCAATAAATGTTTTATATAAATTCAAATAATCTTACTGTTTGGAAATGAGTTCGAAGCCTCTCAGTTGCATCGTTTGAATGTGATTACCATTATCACAGAAAAGTCTGGACACGCTGGCCTTGCGAATTTCATTCAATTGTTCTGAAAAGTCAGATATATTTTATGTGAATATTATCATTGTTATATTTACTGTTATAAAATTAAATGAACGAACTAATTTCAATTTCAAAAATACTCCTGGATAACCTTGAAGAATATTATATCGTTCTCTGATATATTAAATTACTCACCAATAGTGAAGGCGAAGTCAGAATCACCATTTTCGTACCAAAAGCGATCGCCTACTCGGGTTCTGTAGAATTGCTCGTGAAGAATACAAAGGAACGTGGGACCGACAAGAGCACCGTTCACAATTTTCTCAAGCGAACCACCAACGGTCAAATCAACGTCATCAACATATTCGTAAAGTGCAGCCAGTTTCTCAACATTCTATATAAAGGTGAAAAAAGGCGTAAAATTTCAATGGGTCCCTGGTATATTATTATATAAAAATAAATAGTTTTAATAAACATCTCGATCTTGACCAACCTCAAATGAAATAACGTCCAAGAAGTCACTGAAAATTTTAGCCTTCGGTAAACCGCAGTACTGACGATAATCATTATACGAAGCCAAACCATGATCACGATTTCTTTGTATATCGATAGCACGTAAATCGGTTCCAGTAGGTTGATTACTGCGGAATAGGAATTCAGTGATCTGCAAAAAAATGTATTAATAAAATTAATCAACCTAGGAAACCACTAAGTACCAATCACATACCTCCTTATCAAAGTGTTCATCACTGGCTTCTTGCGGCTGAGAAGCCATTCCTCTTGTAAGATCATCCATGTTGTCAGCTTCCTCGAGGATACCAGGCTTATTTAAAACGTTGCTCAATCTGAATCCTCTGCCATTCGGCGAATAACGCAATTCATTGACCAAGCTGTATATAATAAATCAAGACTTGATTACAGGTTGAAAAAATTAATTAATAAATTTAATTCAATTTACGATGTAGACTATTTTGAAAATTTATTAATTTATACTTAAAATGCATGCAAATTTTTACCTAAGGCGACCAGCAATAAGACTGTGGAAATGTCGGAATGCAGCATTGGAATGTTCATTGAGTACGCTGGGATTTACTGATGGATCATAATCGTTAACGTAGTCCTTGGTATGATAAAGTATTTTATGACGATAAACGTTCTCCAAACCTATGCAACAAAGTATCGAATAACGAATGTACATTCCTCAGAAATTATTATAAACTTAATGTACAAACCCAAAAATAATGGTAGCCATTCGTAATAAGTGATATGTTGATATTCAGCAATAGCGATTCTTCTCGCTTCCTGGAATATGGTCTCATCGTTCCAATGTGGATTGATAAGAGCCAAAATGTCAGCTACGCGATTGTGTTCCCTCAGTAATATTATCTGAAGAATGGTTAACTGAGGATTCTGATTAGCACGAGCATCGCCTGTGGATGAATAATTTAATGATATTATTCATAGAATTTTATTAATCATTACAATTCTGCACGCACCAGCCATATAGCAAACTTCATTGTCACTTTGAATATCGCAAGTTCCAGTTTTATTGTTATTCGCAGGCGGCCATTGTCTGTGGTTGCGAATATCAACGTTCATTCGCCCTCCGATACCAGCACGTAAATTGTCGACTGTTTGGTCGTCAGAACCATAAACCATAGACATATCCAAAAATTGTGATACCACGGTCAGCTGAAATGAAACTGATCTTAGTAAGCATAATGATACTTGCGCCAGATTTAAATGTAAATATACATTAACGTCCAATTGAAGTGTTCCACTTCAATTGGACGTTATTGTATATTGATAGTGTATGCTATTGATCATTGAAATGTATAATTAGCGAATCGATCATTAATACGATATTCGTGTAGTTAAAAATCACCTCAGGCTAAAACGTGTCCTTTCACTACGCATACCAAATTGGAATATGTTAGAACAGCCCCCACTACTAAATAAATGTTACTCCAATCTCTAATTCGTTATATAATCAACAATAGTTATGACAAATAAAATCAAGTAAATGAAAAGTTTTATACTTGAAAGAAAATTCCAACATGGATAGTCCGCGCCTTTTTCATATGAATGAACTGGTCTTTGACCGTTCAGTTCGCTTCAACGGATCTGCCAATTATGTAACAACTGAACAAGTTTAATGCATTGCGGTTAGTCTAAAGTGTATCTTGCAAACCTGTTCTGCAGGCTCGTGTTGCGAAGAGCAACCACGGTCGAGGTCAGTTGTACTACGAACGAAGTTCATACAGTTGGCACCATTTCTTGCAAGTATCGGATCTTCAGGGGGTATTATGATTGGATAGCACAGCGGTGATGAAAGGGCTTCCTCCAGCAACCGATTATCAGGGGTACAACATTCTCTTGCGTGGTTCTCTGATAAATTACAAATTAATGTTTGAACAATACATATACATGTATACGTATATGTCCACGAAAAATAAAATAACATATGAAACTTTTTTTTCGTAATAATAATTAATTATAAAAAAAACTTACTAGATTGAGTAGTTCCATCTATCATAGCCATATCGTGCGTGACTACCTGACCAAATTGCATAGCCGCTAGGGTGAATTGCTTGTCCTCAATGTTGATACGTGGGAATAGATTAAAGCTGACCCTTCTCGCTAAGGGTAACTCCCTGCCACTTACAGAATGAGTAGGCTCGTGGATTCCTTCAGAATTGAAATAAAATTTTGGCAATTTAATAAATATAGTAATACAATTTCACAGTGCTGCATGTAGTTTCACTTAATCTCAAATCGTGATAAAACTGGACACGACCAATGGCGTAAGGAACGTTTCCTTCGTATTTCCTTACACACGGAATAACGCTTAGAAAGTACTTATATACGCAATTCCATAACTTTTTGTTTCGACAGCATATGTATATTTGAACTTTTAACGCAGGCTGTCATTTTACCTTTTCACACCGATCAATTTAACAAGACAGTATATCGTCATAGTAAATATAAAACACGATCTTATAGCGTACGAGTAATGTAAAATTTGCAAGTTTTTAGTAATCGCGCGTAGACCGGACGAGAATTGTGCAAAGGCAATCGAGTCTGACAAATTTCTTGCTCCAAAGTTACGACTTTACTTCATGGTTTAAACAACCATTACAGTAAACGTTTTAAAGGCAATTCCTTTTGCACGGCCAAGTAAAGGAAGTCGTGTGTGACGCTGCTGTCGGGACTGCAATCAATTCAAATGCAGCACAAAATATTTAGGTTAAACGAAACTGCCTCCAGACTGGTATAGACTGCCCACGTATATTTATTACGTAAAATAGAGTGGCTTCACATCGATGGTATTTCGAAGAAATATTGTAAATTAAATTTACTTACCGTCAGCGTAATTCGCAGGCAACAAACGGCTGTAACGTGTGTTAGCCATTCCCCATGTAGGATTACGTAGATTGTTACAGGATCCGTCGTATGTTCTGTATCGTGACTTTTGACATTGTCTGTTAAAACGGTCACCACACATCACGGTTTCCGCGATCGACGGCTCTATGTATATGGAGTGTTGGTACCTTTGACAAATAAATAAAATATTCAGTGATATATCTTTTCTAATTCTAATAACCTGCTTTCATTATTATGTATGTGCATATATGTAAAGCATTTACTCAACAGGATATTACTTTCACAGCAATAAAAGTTGCGTCTAACTTGCTACGTTTATCTATTGCTCGTTCTACTCGCTGAAGCGAATAGTCCAACTTTAAAGTTATCGCTATACGTCAAAAACTTGAAGTCTCGCAAATTTTCTGGATTTTCCGGTTTTCACGTGTGTCAAGAAAATTACCATTTCACGAGGATTTTCACGAGGAATTAAGAGAAGAAATTTCGTGAACTCTGAACACTGTACCTGAGGTTATGAAATTGTACAATTATGCACCAAGTATAAGAAACTTCGAGTAACTTTACTTCCCTTTTTCTCTTCTATGACTGTACGCGATTGCTAAACCGAAGCTGTGCGAAGTATAAATTAACCATCGTAAAGTTGAAGTATTACGACAAGAAAATTGGATTTACTTACGAACTTAGTGGTGACGATGCAAACAGTGAAGAAGGTGACTTGTAGATTAAGTTTTGTGGTCCAGTACTTGAAAAAATATCCCCGTACTTACCGAAGAAACTGTGAGAACCTTGGGATACGAATCGACGTTTTCTCTCATCTGAAAAGAAACAATGAACTTGATACGCCATTTAGTTTTTTCCGATTAACTTGATTGCGAGTTAAAATTCATCATCCGAAAATCATTAAAGATCATTTCTTTCGTCATTATTAAGAAAATTACAACTTAAATGACTATAAAGATATCGGGACAGTTATATTGAAAATTTTGCAACTGCAATTTAAAATTTTTGTCATTTACATCGTTAATAAAATAAAACCGTCATGCTTCAATGAAGACCTTGACAATCGACAGAAATTCTTCGTAAAAAAAAAAAACGGTACCCGACTAAGAAAGCGTGCTATCGCTTTCTAAAGTAGTAACGTTTCGTCGTAATTTCTTACACAACTAATGTGCATTGAATAATTAACTAATAACGCAGAAAACAATAGACTGATCTAATCGTAAAATATTTAAGTATACTTTTCCAGTAGACTTGTCCAGTGCTAACACTTTGAAGTATAAATGTAAATAAATTTTAATGATATCCTGTTACGATTATCTATTCTGCGAATATAATATATATGTATACAATTAATAAAATCTCTACGATAAATAATTAAATCAGTCGATATTTACGATAAACATCGCATTAAACAGGAACAGCCGCATTACAACAATTGTCTTCGTGAACCATATAAAAATACACTGAGAGATCCGTGAGTCGATCATGACCTTTTAATACTTTCAAAATCGTGATAAATGCAACTGCACTGTGCACCATCCAAGTATTTACACGATATATTCAACATACTTAAGTTTAGCTATGAGAAGTAACGCAAATGTCAAGGAATAAAATTGTCGTGAAAAATTTTCAATTTTTTTGCAAACGAGTTATAATTACTTTGAATTATACAAAAGCATAAATACACGCGGTTATACAAAAAAGATTACATAATATACAATGATTCGGCATCCTGTCGAAACATTGTCACGTGCGACACAAGACGAGTAAACAATGCAAAAATATTCTTACTCAAGAACTCTTGACATTAAAAAACAATCGCTTAAATCATCACGAAATTTTATTTCTTCGTCGATAATAAATTCGCACCTGTCACAAACAATCATTCCTATAGCGATTCTCCATATACGATTCCACTTACAGAAATGCACACAAGTTTAACCGGCACTCGATACGTTAGAAGAGTGACGGCATTGAATATACGTTACGTATGATTTACATACATCGACGTATCGGTATCAGTTCCATAATCCGTCACGATCGAAAAGCTTGTACCTTTTTCTGTAATATAAACTATAGTAAATCTTTCAGTGGCAAGCCGGTCCGTTAAATCTAGTCTGGAATGTAATATGGAAATGTGACTCTAGATTAGAGTCGACTTGACTCGAGTCGAGTCAACGATTCGATTCTAGGCGAGGCTCAACAGTTTTCTACATCGCGAACTCAGCACCAGTCATTAATCGCTTTATTTCTATTGCACAAGAAACGCTACGGTTCGCTCTGGCACGTTTTACTACCACTGTTACTTGCCAAAGGCATTAACGAGCTCCCATCGTTACTTTACGAAAGGATAGCAGACGACGGCGTCGGCTGACTCGGTTGTCGCTACTGTCGTTCTTTCTTCTTCGTTGTGATCAGTTGTGATTCTTCGTAGAAGATGGACGAGCCGATAAGTAGTACCTAGTTCGCTTGTTAGGTGTAACCGTGTCTTTAATAACCTAGAAACGCTTACGTTCATCTCGCTTATGAAGATTTATCTAGATCGAATGCGTTGAATGCTCATTGTGCAATTGCACGCATTGAATAGCAATTACATCATACGAAAGTCGCGCTGTATTGTATCTAACGATATAATCCACATTTTCGACATTTTTATGTCACTAAAAAAACCTTTGTTTCGTACTTACTGGAAAGTTTTTGTGCTGTTTGACCTTTTGGCATTAGATCGAAAAATACTTCGGCTGCAACCAACTGCACTATTAATGCAGCAAGTATACTTGCCGCCCATAACGAAGTTTCTCCCATAATACTTCTGAAAAAGATAATATTCAATGAACACATTAATTTATTTTATTTAAAAGTATCTTCGCGATCTATCAGTCTGTCAATGTCAATTCACGTTCCGTTCGTATAAAAGCAAATATCACAGATGCATCACATTCCGATACAATGCACTGATTACGTAGTGCATATTAAGCAATTTAATTATCGGCAAGTTGACACGACGTGACATGACATTACGTCAGAATAGAAACACGTGTTCGAGCCCGATGAATACATGTAACCAGAGAAAGTCCCACAAACACATTTATTAGACTTTTACTTAATTTTGTTATTATTTTCACTAATTGTAAGACTCTTAATTATTCAAATTCTATGTCACGGATCATCCGATAAGAGTAATTTACGTCTTGTTGCATATTTTTGGTTCAATTCAACGAGGAAGTAAAAGCGAATATAGTAAAGGATACTAAAAACTTTCGCCACGAAATTTGCGGTCATTTTTTTTTTCACCCACAACATAATAAACGATTCCTGTGCGCTAAAAAACTGAATACGCCTCGTTGCACTCGCCGACATATACATATACATATATATGTATATAAGCATTTCACGGTTTTTAGGCTCCTGCCAAATAACAGTCTAAAAGCATTCATATACCTATTATACGCGGATGTAAACGTACTTGATATTATTTTGTTGAAATAAGCTTCCGATGCCTTTCACTCAGTCAGGTGTGATGGAAAGAGAGCTTTATAATATATCGTGATAAATACTTGGTTACTTTACTTCACAAAGTTCTTTGTCACTGCAATACCATTATCGCATAAGAAATACACCTGTAGAGGTTAGGTAACAAAATATCTTGTCAACTGCAATTAATCAAGAGAAATGCTTCGAATTGAATACACATAACTTTACTAAGACGTGTAACGCGTAATAAACATAACCTAAATAGCTTTTACGCTGTGCGGTTGAAACACGTTAATTTAAGTCTCTAAAGAAATAGATGGATCATTATGTGTGTATCTGTATATATATATATATGATTTAAGTCAGTAACATATTTCTACCAGTTTATTTATATATATAAACTGGTAGACATATGTGACTGACTTTAACCATAAATCATAAGTCATTTATTGCGCCATGAACTGATAGTTTTCATAGGAAAAGATTAACGTGACCTAAAGAAATCAAATGTGTTATTAATACTATTTCATATTCAATTTTATTCTCTGAATTTCAATAATGTTTACTTATTCAGTTCCTATGTACTCCTGCACTTTACTATAAGGAAGTATGGTAGTAAAAAAGTTCTTACAGTTGCGTAGAATAATTTTTGAATATAATTTCTACAATCAGGTATAACGACCACAACAAGACCCATAGATGTCACTGTTGATGTATACAAAAAATATATAGCTGACTGTGTGAAGAATCGCGTGGAAACTAATTTTGATAATAATTTTGACTACTTGTCTTACGGATGAGAAAAATTAGGTGTTGGTCTTAGAGACATTTTCGTAATACGGTGACCCGATTGGTTATTCTCGAATTAAGTCATAATTCTTGGAGGCTCCCCTATTTTCTATGGATCAGTTCACTTTCATGGCTTTTAATGTGAATTATAGCCAGTTGCGTGATTTTCAAGCGTAAGAACAATTATGATAAATTGTCTCTGTTCCCAGCCTTTTAGTTATTACCAGGAAATATGTTCCACATGTATATACTTATGTATAATCAAACTTCAATCCGATGTGATGTTCATAAGATCATTTGGCTTCGGATTACGAATAATCATAAGACAATTTTTGTCTATTTTATTATTGTTTCTTATGCAATGATGGACAGATGGCCAGAGAAAGGGCTCATTCGCGTTTCGCCTCTCTACTTTCGTAACTCACGTCGGCCTGATTTGTACGAGATGATTCATCGAAATACTCGCGAGCGTTTACTTCGATCACTGACTGTGACAAAATGAAGAATATGTGAAGCACAGCCGATGGCTCGTTACAGGAAAAAAAATTTTCGCATGGTTAACGAAGTGCAAAAAAAAAAGCAATGAACATTTATGAAGATTTTATAACGTGTCTCGTCTAATGACGATCTTCTTGCGTTCTTAACGCAAGTGATAAAGTAAAATTTTTTTTATTTGCTCAAATCGTGAAGATGGAAACGACCTATCAATTCCAGCCGTTCTTGATTTTTTTGCGAAATTCCAACGACAAGCAATTCCAAAAAGAATTGATTTCGCGGCGTTGCCTAACAATTGCTATTTCCTCGCGATGTTAATTGGTCCCGCTGACGCATTATGGCCCCGAGTTGTAATCAAGGAATTTGTTAGAGAAAAAAAAATTGGCCTAGTCCACCTGGAGTAATAATTTTGCAATTTGAGAAGCTGCTTCGAGAGACACGTTGCGTTAGAAGCATTATCTCACATTAAAATAAATAACAGTGACTTTGATAATTGGAAAGTGATCTGGTGCAATCGAACATTAAAGATAAATTCTATCCTAATCTTACCTCGATTAATAACGTAATCACCGACGTATTCGAAATTTCTTGACGGACAAGACTAGCAAGAAGTAGGGATTCTAATGCTGACACGATCTAAGAACGTAACACGTGTCAGATGTAGTTCAGAACTTTCACAACTGCTTATAATATTTTTGACAGGAATAATTTAATAATAATATTTCAAGGCTCGTACGACTTGACCATTTAAAAATTCCGAACGGAACTGTAAAATTTTGTAAAAATTCATTCTTATCGAGAGACCACGGTAATAGCGGACAAAAATAGTTTTTCACATTTTTATCTCTCATCTCAATGTCAATAACCAAATTTGAGTCTAGTAAAAATTATAACGAAAAATCATACGCGTCGGATTTCATTTTATTAATAGGCCTTATTAAATTTTTATTGTCTATCATATCTTTATTCGAATCGTTCTGCGTAAACTGATAGGTCCATAACCTATACGATAGTTGTATGTGCTCCTACACGTGTTCAGCACGGAACGTATCCGTATCTCGTTGACGTAGATTTGTACGCGTAAGACGTTAGGTATCCTGCTCTCACTGATTCTGCTCTCATAGGAAAATGTCTCATTCGGGACAACCGGATTCTTCGACCTTACATTCCGAGGTCTGGAGGTCGACGTTTGCACGCTTCACCGAAACAGGAGTACCCCACTACCTTAGGTCTTTGTAAACCGGAAGCAAGGTATACGTACAAGTTGAAAGTATGGTTATATGGCAAATCAAAGCTCTCAAAGGTTTTACTAACGAGGACTATTGCCTGTTTCTCTTTGCCATGTATTATTAGGAGACCTTAGACGGCGTCTATGCGTTCCGGGTTACAAGGCTACGCTGTTATTATTGTTAAGAAATAGTGATCATGTCTCTTTCTCATATATGTATATCGGTATAACAAGGTCGTTAAACGGCACTAGAATTCGGTTCCTATTTTTCATTAAAAATGCGGGGTTGTTATTGTTATATTTAAAAAAATTTTTTGATTGATGAGTAAAATATAAGATAGGTGAATTTCTATCATGTATCGTTATATTGTTAGTGTCGAAAGGATCGAGAAATTGTTTAAGTATTTGTATAATGTGTAATACAATTTTTATTTGTTACGAGCAAATATCATTTTTCTAAATTTTTTTTCAGCTAATTTATTTTATCACTGTTCGAATTCAGTTTATGTAATCCAATAGCATGCAAGAACCTAGTGTTGAGCAAAGTAAAAATTGCAATTTCAATTTTAGAAAATCTACACGGTGGTGTTAATATCGTTGTTACATATATGGTTACATGGATGTGACAATTAATTAGCGTGCAACAATGGTGTGAATTACGCGGATAATGTTGAAACGTATAATTACATAGTGAGACGTTACACTTTCTATGTTCGAAATTTTTTTAAATTGCAGTATCAATCAAAATCATCAATTTGTCGATCAATTTTCAATAGCACGTAAAAAAAAGGATTTTCTGATATATAGATTTTTAGGGATTTTTTCTTTATCGCAGTTTCGAGTATTTTCGAACAGCAACGGTGATCCCTGGCGTATGTGTAAAATTACTTCAGAGCTATGCGATAAAATGTGATCTCACTTTCCACGCCAATTACAAGTAACATTCAAACCGCTGAATATAACGAGACGCATTGGTACATTAGTATTACCGTCAATTAAAATCTGTCATTACAATTCAATATAGTTAAAATTGGTATAAATTTTGATAAAAAATAAATATTTTGATATTCAATATGTTCCATGGAAAATCTAAGCATTTATATGGAAAAAAAAAAAAAAAAAAAAAAAAACACGTGGAAATCGTACAATAATTACACACTGTATATGTAAAATATTATTCTGTCACAAAAAATCAATTTAATTTTTGGACTTTGACTTTTTTATTTTTGAGCTTTTATAATGCACTGGATTCACCCATTAAATTTATCACCACATTCGCGAGATTATGTCAGTGGGAAATTATTAATCGATATCAAGAATATGTGTCGTGAATCTGTGACACGTGTATATAGTCGATTTAACGTGACTACAAGAACATTGGTGAAATGTTATAAATTCGATAGGTACCTGTCACGAGATATAATCCGGTAATTGTTCGAAGAAAAGACTGAACAAGTAGACTGTTTGAACGATGTTTATAAATGGCGAGAGAAAGTACAGGGGCAGGACTAGACGGAAACCCCACGCTCCCAAAAGCTCTTCGTTCTTCCACTCTTGTTCCACTCCTTGGAGTCGCGTCCATGAAAATGCGACACTGGACATCTAGAACCATTCGCGACTTTCTAAATAAAGTATAAAAATTATCCTGACTATAATTATTTAATTAAGTCCAATTCGTGTATTTCGATGGAATTAATAATTACTTTTAAATTTAATTATTCAATCAGTGCGTAGTATCGTTTGAGGTACGTAAAAAAATGAATGGATTAAATAATTCAAAATTATGTAATCACCATAAATATATGTGCAAAAAGACATTTTTTTTTAATTCTTAAAATAACCCATAAAAGCACTTGGATGCTGTTAAATATTTAAATGAATCTTATATGATGCCTATAAATTTTTTTGGGAACAACAATTAACATATTTTAGACATTGAATCTTTCTGAAAGTTAATCAAATTTATTGTCATTATATATTCTGTTGTTGGCAGTTTTCGAAATTTCTCAAAAGAACGCTCAAGTGCTTTTAAACTATTGGATTTCCGTACTTTCTTTTTTATGTACTCTTTTGATTTTTTTTTTATACGTACGATTAACATAATGAATTATTAAATCAGAATTAATGTCTTATTTTTATTGTTTGTAAATTATTTCACTAGACATTGCATGATCTGACAACTAGAGTTATGCGCTATGTATTCAATGAGCCTAATAGTCTGTTATCAAGATCGAATTATCTACGTCAACTATATAGTAGGTTGTAAATGTTCATAAAGGCTACAGATAAAATTATTTATGAATGAAATTCGAATTGTATACATATATCATGCCGGTAACATGTGTGAAACAATATATTTGATTATAATAAAAATGAATCGTTTATTAAAAATTCGTAAAATCCTTTATAATTATTTAATTAATAATTAATTACTATAAGAAGTGAGAACATGGAAAATGTAGGCGGTGCAGGGTCTGAAAGTGTTAACAAGATAATTGAACTTTTTTAATAAATAAACAGTTGAATTTCATTATAATAATTTATTATCCTCCATAAATACGCAAGTTAAAGTGAATCGCGTATAATAAAAATGAACAAGTCCATCTATCCGTGAACCGTAACGTTTAGCTAATATGAAGGAATAATTAAGTGAAATCTAATCCACGTAAACTTTATCGTGAGCGCACGCAATAATTTTTGTTTAAAAATAAATTTATATATTTGTCGATGATTAATTTTCGAAAAATTTTCATAGTATATTTTATTTTATAAAAGTACATTAATTACTTTCACTATCAATCGAACTGAATAGATCGGTTCCACGTGATCAAAGCTGATAACGCCCTTGAAACTATTGTACCAAAAGTAAGCGTCCTCCATTAGAAAAAAGTATCACGTGAGTTATAAATTGCTCCTTGAAATTGGACCAATCAAAAAGAGAAAGGTGTTACGTCCACCGTATACACCACAAATTGCACGTGATTACGATAATATCAATGATTGAAATCGAGTCTGCCAATTTTGAATTTTGATTTTTTTTTAGACTCACATTACACAAATTCATTCAATGATGCATCAATTCGTAATTTTCATTGTCGATAAATTGGACTGAGGCCAAATTTGTTTTTGCATATTTGTTGGGTTACCATTTTTTAAATGAAATCTTCATACATACCTATGCGCAACACTTTCAAAGTTTTACGCAACAGGATGATCCGATTCGCAATAATCATACGGATACCAAAGGATGATTTGCAAATTTTCATAACCTCGAAATTACAAAGATTGTCAATAATCCAATGTCAGTGCACTTTTCAAGGCTTTCGTTTCATTCAATGTTTACACGCTTATTAATACTATCCTTTTTAGTGATTCATAGCCTCAAATTTTCTATAAGCAATGCATAACCTGTTACGTTAACACGTATTGTCGTATCACAGAATATACTAGAGTATCATATACTAAGAGTATTCGAATGATGAATATTAAGGAATTACAAATTCATGAAAACCAATGCACATCCTTGCCACGCCAATGACTTCCCAAGAAGACCACGAAAGTATTCTTTTTAATAAAACAATTCGAAAGTGGTATACAGCAAGTTAGTCTTATGACCTAAGCGAATGCCAAAAACGATGAATAACGTTAAATGAATGTATAACTGTGATTTTTATATTCTTTCAAAGTTTCGTCGAGACTCATTATTCGGTACTGAGATGCAAGTAAATAAGAGTGTTACGTAACAAATTATATATCGGGTGACTAAAAGCAACTACACGTATAGTTGCTGAAAATCCTATGTATGTCCTTTGGTTTTGTAACGAATGTAAACGTAATGCAAGTCGTGTATCATATGAACATCTCGTTATGTAAAATAGTATTCCTTTTAGAGCACAACTGTCCTGTAGATTAAAAGTGACAGGTATTAAAATGTAAATGGAAACCTATAATTATTGAAGATTTACACGTTCCAGTTACTGTGGAAAATTCCATTCTCTTTTTATGTATTTAGTGCGCTGATCTTGTTCCAGAAATTCTTGAGTGTCCCTTTCGTTTTCTTAGAGCTAAACTTCAACGTAAAGGTAAATTCTTCATAGACCTCGACTAGCCCATTTTGCTTAAATGTAAAGCAAGTTTAAGTTCCATTGAGATCAGTCACCAATATCCTAGTTATCGATATTTAATTTGACCGTCAAGGACCATTGTGTCGTAACTAAGTTATGCGTCTCTGACGTAAGACTTCCTGCTTGGAAATGAACGCAAATACTGCTAGTTTTTCATACAAAATTTTGCTCTTTTGTATTTCAATTTATTTGTCAATTTTATTAAATCGCCGACGAGATTGCTGTTCTTTATTCTTTTAAATAACATCCTCGTACGACTACTTAGAATTAATTAATGCGAAATAGAGTTATAAGATTAGTCACAATAAGTAATGTAAAAAAATGAACTCGGTATTCGGAGTAAAATAATTTTTAATCGATAAATGCGTAAGTCGTTCAAACAGATCTAACAAAGTCAGTATGATCGTGTTATCCGACTTAAGTACTAATATTATTACGTACAAAATGCTTTGTAATCTATCTATAGCTAATCAGTCACAATCACATTCCACGTACGTATGTACGTATTTCGGACACTGTAGATAGGTATGAAACGCTTTTAACGTGCAAACATATTTTTAGAATTAAAACTTATTCTTCACCACGGACGTACAAAGTTACGGTTGAGGAACAAAACAATTTTTTTTCCTTTCAATAAATATAAGTCATTCGAGTCGACATTTGTTCGCGTGATTTAACATTCATTTTACACTTTGAATATTTCTCTTGTTTTATAACAAAATCAACAATTATTTGCGATATGATGACGAATTATCGTTTCATCAAACTCGAGGAACTATACTGTATTCTATTGAACTGAAGATTAAAAACACGCGATCTATAATAATAATAATAATAATAATAATAACAATGTATTACCAGTTATTGCGTAGTGAGTCGTCATGGCATTGTAAAGTATTACTATTTGTCGCATGGCAAGCGGTACTAATTGCCGCCATGCGTGCTGCTTGGTTGTAAATATTAATTTAAAAATGTGCCAACAAGTGTTTTCTCGTCCCCTGGTAAAATCTAAGCGGTCTTTTAAAATAATAACGTCACGCGAAAGATCTTAGACGGCAGAAAAAGTATCATTTAATAGTTACTTATATCTTTTCTCTTGTAGGTATTGAGAGAAGTGTTGAACTGTTGATTCAGATCGAATGGTTCCAAGCCAAGGTGTAACTCGAAACAGACTTTATTTGCAGTTAGAATTATCTTCTTGGGTGTCTCTATCGACAACTTGGAACGTTATATCTTACGTCCATATTTCATACGCTCAGATGCATACACTTACAAGATACGTTAGATTCGCCTACGAGGTGTTGGAATTAAAACCTTAAGGGCATCCCGAAGTAAGACCTCTAAAGACAATAGACGAATCTCCTTACTGTAAAATTACCTTTGCAGGCCGAAACGCGGAACATCGTCATCGTTGATAATCGACTAGTCACCTGCCGTCACCGTCATTCATTTAATCGCTGAGCGCATCAATTGCGTACGCTCTTAAGAACCACATGAGCCTATATGAATAATATAGGTAAACAAAAGTTTTCATGTCACGTGCATCTTAACTTCTCGATTACACCGGTTACTGTCAACCACAACGCATCAGCGTTGCCTTCTATCCCTTAATTCAATCATTCATCCCCGCAATTACTCGTCCTCTACCCGGATAAACCGTTCGTTTTGCTCCACTTCGATTTCCTCTATCTCGAAGCCGAACTGCAAACTCCGGGGTTTTCGTTCCGGTAATGTGACCAGTCAATTAACGTGACATTCAACGATACGCCTTAGCCTTCTCAGCCCATGCAAATAGATCTACACTAGGTATTGCTTCGACATTATGACACGAAGTCAACTCGTTTCTGTAATTTATAAAGAATAAACAATCAGTTTCAAAGACCCAGTAATGCGAATGATAATTTTAACGATGGTATCGCTTGACTTACCCGAGCTGAGGCTTCATGAAAGCGTTTGGTTGCATTCGCGCAATGTTATCACCGTTATCACAGAATAACCTCGCCAGAGTGACGTTGCGCAACTCTGCCAATTGTTCTGTTAGAAAAGAAAACATTTAAAAAAAATATTTCTAAATATTTAATATTTTTTCTTCTTTGCCGAGCTTCCACTGATGCGTAATTACCTGGTGTGAATGGATGCGGCTGAGTTACGGAGTCATAGAAGAATCTGTCACTGCGACGAATTCGAACGAACTGTTCGGTCAGGAGACATTGTAGAGTTGGTCCCACAATACCATCATCCTCTGATCTTTCAGCCATTCCGCCAATAAAGAGATCAATATCGTTGGGATGATCGTACAGCTTACGAAGTTTCCTTACCATCTGATCAAAAGAGAATATAAGTTAACTCAAACTTTATGTAAATCCTAATATTCTATAGTGCATTCCGAATTTTCCTGTAACTCCCTTACGTACTTCTAATGGAATATAATCCAGGAAATCGTCAAAAGTTTTAGCCTCTGGAAGACCACAATATTTACGGTAACGATTGTAACCAGGCAAACCATGATCACGACCACGTTGGATATCCAAACTAATGGTATCCAGACCCCATTCGCCATCAGTCTTATATAATTTATGAGTTATCTATAATAAACAATATTTGTAAGTAACCTAGTATAATAATAAATCAGCGTTTTGAATATAATTTACACCGAAAAAAAAGAACTAAATATATTTACATCAGATATGAGATTCGTATCCATCTTTTGACAAGTTTGAGTGGCAAGACCACGAAGAAGACCATCGAATACATCTTCCGATTCGATAATACGTGGGTCATAGAAGTAATTAGATAATTGAAGAGACTCATTGAACTGACGAGTTTCATCAGGCATACTGCAAAGATACGAGAATCATTAATAAATACTTTGACGAATGTAGATTAGATTCGTTGAATAAAAATAACACATTGAATACTTGACTCACCTGAGTTTGCCTTGCTTCAAGGAATTGAAGAACCGCAACGCTGCAGTCGCAACTTCGTTGCTCACTGCAGGATCATCATAGGAATTGTAATTACGACTGTAACTGTTACCCGTACTAAGTCCTGCATTACGAGCGTAGTTTCTGCCAAGCAGTACCGGCAACCATTCCCTATATGTGATGTGCTGAATTTCAGCAACCACAATGCGTCTAGCTTCTTGATACAGAATCTCATCGTTCCATAGTGGATTTATTTGTGCCAACTTTCCGGCAACACGATTATGCTCGCGGTGCCAAATTGTGTGCATCACAGCCAGCTGTGGTTGAGCGTTAACACGAGCATCCCCTAATAAAAGTATCAGGTGTGTTAAAAAATAATAAGACTTCCTCCTCAGCGATTCCACTTATGCCCCATTTGAGGTAAAGGGTTAACAAATTATAAGACAATGCAAAGTCAAACACACCAGCCATATAACATCCTTCCCTGGAATGGCAAAGGGAGCTTGGTTCGGAATCTGCAGTAGGTAAGTATGGACTTCCGTTACGAATATCGACACGCAGACGTCCGCCTTGGAAGCTACGCAATTCGCGAGACTTCTTCAACGTAGAGCCATAGACGGTGGAACCGTCCAGAAAGTGAGAGACTTGATTTATCTAAAAAGAACCATTCAAAACGTTATGTTAGAATATTCGGCAAAGATCGATAGAATAGAATTTCATAGATCAACAACTTACTTGTTCAACCGGACCGAAGGTACAATCTGACCTAATGATTGGCATTGATCTAACATAGTTCATGCATCGCACGGAATGCTTTCCATAAACGGGATCATCTTCAGCAATTGAAATGGGTGCGCAATCCGGATGGATGTGTCTCGGAGATAACACACCACCGTTCTCTTGACAACAGGAGATGGGTTGTCTATTTGAAACTAAAAGAAATAGAAAAAAAACTGAAAATATTGCTGATTCTTTGAAATTATATTAAATAGGATTAACAATTAGGTACTACTCACGCATCTTGCGCATTGGTGTATGTGCTAGATCGTGGGAAATAAATTCACTCCACTGCATGACGGCCAGTGTCTTGGAAACGTCGATTACGTCGTGAGCGACGGAAAGGCTAAGACTGACAGCTCTGCCACTTGGTAGTATTTTTCTCTTTCGCTCTGCACGCCTCAACTCTTTAATGCCTGAACCCAAGAGAAACGTTAGATGCTTGTCGTTTTGGATTACGCGAAAAATCAAATCGGAGTACAGTTCGAAATGACGCGAAAGAACAGCATGGTTCTTGGAATATCAGTAAAGATATAATTAAATAACAATCTTAATCACCCCATATCTACGTGTTCGTAGAAGTCTTTAATTTGAAAAAAATAAAAAATTTTCTTACACCCCGTATTAATAATCATTAAAGCATCTTTATACAAAATTATGTTATCTCAAACATTAAATATACAATTTTAAAAGGCGAATACACAAAAACATACGAAATTTATCGAATAAATAAAATCATTCGGGTTACTCCGATTTGCGCATAAGTATCCTTGCAGCCCAAGAGAAGTACAACACGCGCATGTAGCGGAGTACGTAAAATTTATATTTTTTGCGTAATCCTCGTATAATTTTCGAGATCGTTAATAATCCTCAATTATTTCTTATGCAAGACGAGCTATTCTGGAGCTGCAAAGTATTTCAAAGGATCTACTATAAGGGCGTCCCGAAAAAGCGTTCTTGATATTTGACATCGCGTAAGGTCGAATAATTTAATAGGCCTAGCTCGTTAGCTATTAAATGAATCCACACTTCGCTTCTAAATCACGCACTGGTAATAAATCGATGATCCGTATCGATAGCTCAGGATGAATTGGTGTGTGATCAGTACCTATTGGTATCGATCAAGAACGCTTGTGGAGGATGCCCAAAAAACTTATCTAACTGGCTGATGAAGGTCTCCAAGCAAAGTGAATCCAAACGAGAGCGAGTAACGGTATATGGAATAAGCATTGCTTTGAACAGGAATGCAAATCCATTTGAAAAAAAAAAAAAAAAATATACGACACGCCGGATCTTCACTGTTGTTAGGAGTCAGAGTAGAAACGAATGAAACGGTGAATCTTCGTACCGCTGATCGCATGATAATCACGACGACGATTTACAGCTAGAATTAATAGTGTCACGGAATTATGGATATTTAGGTAAAAACCGTTATGGACTCTCAATTGAATTCTCATGCCCGAAGCCTACCGTGAACCGTAATGCCGCATCAACGAAAAGTGTGGACTAGATTTACGTAATTATATGATACAATATTAGGTATATCCGAATTAGGTTACATACACTTCTACTGCTGGATAGAATCTCCCGACCGGGGCACTCTATTGTAGGCAGTATTATTCACTGCTACACTCGGGCATTTTATGCTCTATGTGCCTTATCGCACAACAACTGTAATGCAAATCACAGAATATAATTTGTTAAGCCAATCGTTGAACGTTATCCACCAGCGCCCAGGGATACGTACTGCACCAAGAGGTTCGTGGAAGTCATGAAGGACACGTAATTGCATGATGCAATAAAAAAAGGATGCAAAATGTGAATATAAGAGGCCAAGGACAAGGAAATTAGAACAAAGAATATAGAAATACTGAGCTTCTGGATTTTCTGTGTACAAAAGTACATGAGAAAGTGAATGGAAAGAACGAATAAGTACTGAAGAATAATTCTGGACTAAATCTGTACATGTATATCAGACACGTACATACAGTTGATAACTGAACTTTGAGTAAATATGAATGACGGTCACTACGTGAATTCGTAGTTTCACCGAAAAGTAGAATAATTAGAATGTAGGATAGGACAGATTGTGTGTTGCGATGGAAACTCAAGATCCTATGATCTTGAGTTTTTTTTTTATCACAATTAAGATCTGGTCGAGCTTTCATGTAATGATAACGTACATTCGTACACAGCATTTATGGAAAACTAGCGGATAGTGATTCGGGTAACTTTTTTTTTTGAGGAAAAAAAAGTTCCCAAAGTTTGACTAATTTTCTCAAAATGTTCTTGTACCAATAGATACTCATCTTTGTAAAAGCACAATCGGATGTCCCAGGAGAAACGACTATCTAACCAGACAACGTATAGCTACTAAAGTACCTCTTTGAAACTTTTGATGTAACCTAAATCTTTTTATTAAGTCTTGACTAAATATAACTAATAGAATTATCATCTTGAGCCGGATGACCTTGCAATCTTATCTATACAAAACTCTTTATGATCGTAATGGATTCAAGAGTGAGAACTTTGCAATTAACGTAGTTCGCACCTAGCACCCCCCCCCCCCCGCTTTAATAAAGTTTACAATTATCCACACAAAAAAAAAACCACATACAGCCGGTAAATTAAAATTGCGATGGAACAAGTTTTATCCCCAAGAAAATTCCATGTTCTACCAATGCTATTTCTAAAAGAAGCACCACAACACATAAAACTGATCAACAGTACTGTAAACACTTTGGACAAATATTATGAATTCTGAAAATAACTCTATTGACCTGTATTTCAAAAGAATTTTTCAAGCAAGCCCTAATACCTAATTCCAGCCATGAGTCTTCCTCCAGACAATCAATAGCGAGTACAGAACGCACAATCGAGAAAGCTAAAGTTTTCGAACAGCAGCGAAATTTGTCAGAAGGAAGGGATGCGCTAAACGTTCGTAAGGCTGTAAATAATTATACGATTATTATAGCACAATTAACGCACCGCAGGAACAAAATACTGAGCCGAGATCTCTCTGTGACCTTGAAAAGACACCGAAACGAAGCGAACGAGACCGCGTAGAAGTAGGTAAAAGTCTGCAAGGAACGCGATGATCTACTGTTACGTGTTCCCGTTATCTTGTTCGTAAGACAAATGAGATCGATGAGCCCATGCAAATGAATTGTGACATCAACTAACAAGTGCTCATCATCCAAAGAGATGCTCACCATCAGAATATTGCGGAAAGAGAACTCTGGTGTACGCGGTCAGAGCGCTGCCCAGTCTTGGATTCTCTAAATTATTACAGCTTCCATCGATGCTCCTGTACTTGGCGTCAGGATTACATTTCGCAAATTGATCAGCCAAACAGGTCGGGCCCAAAGGAGTTCCATGAAGTTTAAGGGTCGACACAAGTCGCGCGCACTCGTCATTGCTAATGCCAAATCTGCAATGAAAGCGGCATCATTAATACCAGCGTAATTTTCTTCGTTATAAAAAAACAAGGTACCTTTGACAGTGATGCTGCATCAAGTAGCTCGACGCCGTCATAGCGATTATAGCATCAGTTCCATATTCCAAGGCGTCATCTGTCGGATACGAATGAAGATACTGCCCATAAGTGGGACTGTTTTCACTAAATCCAATTCCTGCGCTAGCAATATTTGTCTCCAGTCTGGACATCCGATTGACAAGTGTTTGAGCAAAGTTAACCGAAGCGTTCAGAGCCTTCTCCTGGATATGAGGTAATCTTCTGCTGTTAAAGCCTTCCGTGTCGATGATGAGCTCGTGCCGATAGTCCGAAGAAGGTAGCCCTGCGAAAAGACCTTTCAGAAATTCATAAAAATTTCTTTAAAACATGTATCTCATTATTATAGAAAATAAATCATTTTATCTAAGGCTGATAACATCTCTTAATAATTATTTCTCTAACGCCTAAAAGAAATCTCCTAACACGAACATTTATTCTCCAACGAAATCTAAATTCGATCCTCACCTGTATAGGTTGCCAGGTAAGTCTGGATCGAGATGGGTATTTTGGAAGCACTAATCGAGCCAGTCTGCCCCAGGAATCCCATTGTCTGCAGTGAGATCCAGAGGACCGCAAGAGTCGCCACCGATCCCGCCATCACACCTCCAGCTGTGCAAATGAAATTAAATACAGAGTTAGAAACGAATCTTTGCTGGACAAACACATTATCAGCTTCTCCCTCTTCTCCATTATATACCAATCTTTAAAGTGACGAAAGGACGCATCGGATGCAAATATTTGCGCACGTTCCAATGATTCATATTATTATATATATATACAAGCCAAGAAGTGGATAGCGTAGCAACACGGTGGAAACCGATGAAATATTTTTGCACGCATCTTTCTCAACCTCTTGACTTATCACCAGTCGCCATTTACCACCACCTACTATCACACCACTAAAGTTCAATTCAATGACGCTCGATGGTTTCTACGTATGTGACACTTTCAATGAACTGAACTACCGGATGCTCACTGGTTCGATCTTTTTATACTTCCAAATTCGATAACAGTTATCAGTTTGTATACGAGTCGATTTAACGTGACGTCTCTTAATGATATTTTACTCGTCAAAACCTTAATTGCCTTTCAAGAAATTCCACGAGATTTTTCACATTAGTAGATCGTGACAACGCATTAAGTAAACGTCACTTGGAAAAACATTCGAGAGAGAAAACAGCGAGCCGGAGGTACCGTGTTGAAACCTCTGCTCGTGAATTGTTTTTTTTTCCTAAATTTTTTTTTACTATTACAACAATAACCATGCAAATATTTATTATCGCGTGAGCAACAAATGAATGATGGTTGCTTGCGCGTACGAGTTTTGATAAGGTCTACCGAGAAGCAAATTTAGTGAAAATTTTCAAAAATTTGTCTGTCGTTATGAAAAAGTTCGATTAAAAGAACGTTTCTTTTTTTGCGTTATATATAAAAAAATTTATAATAATTAATACAGTCCTCGTGTCTTAAACGCGAAGATGAAATCACGCGATAACGATTTGCAGTGTGAAAAATTACGTGTAAACAAAACCATGACATATTCGACCCACTAAAGGGGATAACAGCGGTGCGTCGCTATTCTATTTATAACGTCGTGCACGCAATATGCACTTGAAATGAGAAAAGTCCAAGCGACGCGCCACATAAACGTTATTATAGTTATGTTGCTATGTATATCTGACCTGCAAGTAATGTTGTAAAATTAATACGTCGTACAGAGACGTAAGAGTCTTATGCATACAATGGCGGACGCCGGTATTGATCGTCAGTGGGTATCCACCCATTCCTTCGCAATTAGATATAGACACCTAGAAGCTTCTTCAATTATAAGTCATCGATTCCGTAATTCAGTCTATTCGACAAGGCATTGAAATTTTATGAAAATTAGCTCCTTCGTCTCTTTTGACTGTAAGTACATAGCTCGTGGGAGAAAAAACTGTCAAATTACACTTCCCAATTAACGTAAAACTTTAATGCAAAATATTTACCAACCAATTATCATCATTGAAACACGAAAGCTTTTTTTTGCGATATTTGTTCGTAGATAGTATGTAGAAAAAATTAAGAATCATTATCACCTTATTATATAAATTTTAAAAAAATTGTTTTTCTCTGCTTCGCGTATCCTTCGAAGCTAACATAGTCAGGTACGCTAATGGAAAAATACCATGATATTCCGCTACCCTGGCAATACGTTCTCGATCCTTGACCGTTCTATGGACAACGGTATTGATGCGAAAAGGCGGTCAGAGAAGAGAGAAAGGGAATTTAAAAAAAAGGTGTTCCGACGCCACAAAATCCGAGAATAAGCCGAAAAAGCATAATCGCGATAAAATACATATAAAATATAACAACGTACGCCATTGAGTATATGCATGAAAAAAAATTTGTTATCGCTTGATTTTGGCACAGCTGCGATCCGATAACGCATAATCCGAACATACATGCGAAGGTTGCCAAGAGTGGATAACATTAAATTCACTTTTAAAAATTGCAATGCGTCGACGACGCGTAAACGTTGGGATTTCACTTATATTTCGTCGAAGATTCGTTGCCATTCTGTGAAATGCAATGCATCTACATTGTAAACGTTTTGCGAGAGAGTATAAATAAATAATATTAGAGCGTAGTCATAATACATAATATATTATACAGATAACATATCTGCAATGGGTTTTGTGCATTACGTGTGGGTGTGCCTTGTCGATGAAAATTTGTAAATTTCCACTGTCCTTGCGAAATTCCTCAATGCGTTATCTAAATCACTATCGATGAAAACCGAATACGAACATAATGCACTCGTGATGAATAAAGTTCTTCGCGTAAGCAGTTGTCCTTGTGAATATTGCCGTGTGCCAATTATTCTTCAACAAGTGAAATGACACACCACTTTAAACAAAAATTATGTTTTACCGTATTTTGTAGTCGCACACGACACGTCTACGCATCATCTCACACTCTGTACTCATGCGAATAAAGTCACGACGGTGTAGATCACAGTGTTGTCAACACAAACTCGTTCAGAGAAAGTTTAACAAACTTAAAAGTGATGCACCACTGACAAGAAGCAAACTTTCAAACGCCTAAGCGTCTCTGTAAGGATTCTTCGACGTAAGCCGAGCTGCACAACAACAACAACAACAACAACAACGAGGTACGTATATCCAACGTTTCGCAATAACGTACGATAAGACAATAATAAGAGTGCAGGAATAATTAATTGAGGAGAAAGAAAAAAGGAGACAATTACCAGAGATGTGATCCATAGGCTTCTCCAAACCATGCATGGTGTAGACCCAACGATTGTTGTTATCAGGGGTCACTAATATCATGTCTCACCAAGAGACTCGAATGGGGTAAAGCAGACTTCGATATACCCTCAGAGCATAAAAATAGAAAATCAGTAGGCGTATCTGTACGCGAATACTGTTCCGAGCTTGCACAAATTCCTATGACACTAAAACAAGTCACGTGCGAATACCGGCGAATGAAAATGAGACTTCCGTTAATAAGCATTCAAGGAGCGTAAAAATAACAATCGATACGCGTGACGATGTCAGTGAGCGTCGTCACTGGAACTGGAATTGCACGTTCCTTCGGCTAGACGGTACTCGACGTTACTCGACGTTACTCGACGTTGCTAGACGCCACTCGACGATCAACGCCTAGTCTGGCGCACGTTCCGGTGCTTGTGTAAACACGCAAAAAGGGGAGTGTCAGAGGACGACGCCAACGTCCAGGTGCGAGCGCAAGGGAAAGACGACTGCGTACTGGTTCAGTCGAGAGGCAGCTGCTCCTCTATTTTTCCTTTGCCGACGGCTCGGTGGCGTCGCTACTCACTCCCCACCTTAGGCACCTTCGCCACCCACCTTTTCTCCAGGCCTATAATCGCCTCGAAAAATTCTATCACTCGCTGAGCACGTGCTCGCTCATTCCACCGGTTCCTTATGTTGGTTACGTGTACGGGGCACGTACATCCGAAGATCTTTATTTTGATACAGCTCGTTTCAAAGTATGAATGACTGTTGGGAAAAAGATTTTTCGCTTTTTAAACGGTATACGGATACTACAATTTATTGGAAACCTATGTATGTTTATAGGTTATAATTCGCAGACGTTACTACGTAGCATCTTAGGTCTCAGGCTTCTTTATGACCAGGATGAGGCACTTCTGGAATTATAGGGGGGTTGGGCTTTATTGTTAAACCCTTGAAATTTCAGAAGATAAATTTATGACCGGGTACGCTAAGCTTGAACCAACAGCAGGTAACCTCGAAGTACATAGGTACGTACATGGAAAATTTTCTTAATAACCTTCGTGGAAAGTTTTTCAGGATTTAGGAAGTCTGACAAAACTGCAAGTAAACTTTTCCCACAGAGAATTCACGAATGCACGAGTGAGTGACTTTAGTTTCCTTGCATTGACTTTGTGGGTGCTCAATGCTTAAATTGGTATTTACTACGTGCGGGCACTTTCGACTCGCTTGCGGGTCAATCGCTAACTGAGAAGCAAGGTCAGCCAGTCAAAAATAGTCAGATGATGTGTAATAAGAATGTTCATTTCCGCAAGCCCGTTTAAAGTCGTAGTAAACTTAACATATAAAAATAACAAATTCGATGCCCACAATTGTGAGAAATGTGTATTTTCGTATGTCACTTTTTTTTCGATGGTTCGGGTTAAGCTAGAGAGACGCCATTACAAATGCCTCGCGAAACACGTATGAAAAAATTTCACATTACGTAAGACTAAACAACGTATGACCAAAAATCAAAACACAATTTTGCGGACCTACTACGTATAATAAATATCAAAAGCGATGAATGGAGCACCCTGTAATTAAAAAACAAGTGCCAATCCTCCGTGATAAAATTTTTGTCGTGTAATTAATTTCGCGTGCGTCACCGCATAAACGATATATAAAACATTGTTTGAAATATCTTATCAAATTGTATCAACATTTAAATCGATTGCGAAATTGTTTGTACGAACAATTCGTCAAATTAATAAAGGAACGTCAATATATCACGCTCACCTTATCATAATCTAAATTGGAAATTTTCTTAACAAGTCTTAAACGATAATCAAGCACTGGATATCTACCTGCCATCACTATTGTATACATTAAGCCAGATTAATTATTTCAGGATAACACCAATGTAATAAGGATTCCATAAAATACTTACATGCGTGATATTCGACGTAAGACAATTCGATTGTATCTTATTAAAATTAGATAATAAATAATATTATCCCTTATGCTACGTACGTGACGCATACATAAGCAGACACGAAATAATCAGTAAACTCTTTAACGGTGGAAAAGAATTCACATGCAATCAAGACAAACGGACGTAGACTAAACAGAAATGAGAAATCTAACCACATAAAAAACCATGCCTCGTGGAAGCTACTACTCCCCACGCAAAGCAACATAACGTAACGCCCACCATTACACATGGCTAACCATTGATACGTTGAGACATCGTTAACGGCGTAGCAGTTATTTATCTCCTAACAAGGAGTCCCCCTTAAATATAACCCATCGACCTCAACCCGGGATGAACAACAAATTTAGTACGAGGTTGCTGACTCCAGTATCAAATGTGTCAATTAGTACAATTAACCAATATAATGGGTGTGCCTGTGTCATGAATATCTTTGATAGTATTTCATAAACAATCAATGGTATCTATAAATAAATATAAATATATGTATATCTAGATAATAATTAAATTCTTAAAAAAAAAAAATATTTTCCTTCTGCGTAACGATAGCAATAACCATATCACGCGCACGTTGATAGTCGGCAGTGCGAGAAACAATCTTCTATTGACATTGAGACAAATTTTATTGATGTTGTCACGTAGTCCCGTAAAGGCGCGGATTCATTTAAAAGTGACACGACCTTGACACCAATAGCTACGCAATATGAATCCCGATGATCGTTATGCCATTTATAGGTTATGAGGCACAACGAAAACTTATTTTCAACGAGCGTTTCTTAAAAGACTCGACCGATGGTCGATGCAGTAAAATGTAATTAGAAATTGCAAAGCAAATGTGGGAGAAGAGATTAAAATTTTGTTATTCCAATGCATCTCATTGCTGTTGTAATAATTCTCAGCTAATCAGGTCTTAACTCTTTTGTTGTCCGCAGAATTAAGTAGGATTGATTCAATGACGCGCAAGGTATAAAATGAATTAACAAATGTGACTGTCTAATCACGTTTAAATATTGTACGTTGAAAATTTGTCGTAAATGTTTTAATCAAAGTCGGTTGATAAGAATTGAAATACATTGAATGAATATTTATAGCTTGGTAATATATAAATATACAATACACGTATTTCACCTCTGATCTCGACTTTAATAAAAATAGCGATGGTTTCATAAAAAGTGAGCAAGATAAGAAACATCATAGTCGTTGCACAAACTCGTACATTTTTCGTGTGACATGTTTATAACTTGATTTTTATGATATATGACATGTATTGTGCTGATAAGTATATGCATAAATAAAGTAGGGATTACGAAGGAAGCGGGGATACCGTGATAGCTGTTCACGCCCACGTACACACCAACATTTCATACCAAAATTATATAATAAATGTGCTGTTATTGAGTCGTATGTAAATATTAAGCTAAAACTGGCGGAGTTGTATAAATATTACATAATTTATCTATATCTAACTTATATTTTTATCAATGCATTGTTATTGTCAGGTAGATTGATAACTAGCGTGGATATGTGAGGCTGTCTAAAATAATATGTAACGATCTGCTACTAGTTTCAGCTTGATTATAGATACGATGTTAACCATTTCGTTAAATTTATGTTTGTTTATTTCTTATTTGAAGGGTTTTGCACCAAATCTAATCGAGAATAGTAATAAGGTCAAAGTTCAATGAGTAATTGAACAGAAACTCCTAGAAGGCAGCTCGGCTGCGACCGTTGCGCCATCTAAAATTTCACGTATAATTTTGTCAATACGTCTCTTTAGGATTAACCCTTCCCAGTAGCTTTGAGGCGGGGTTATCGATTTCTCAAAACTTACAATATAGGTTATCATACGTTTCTGGAAACGAATACGAGAAATAAAATCGTAACCTCATAGTTCTAATAAATAAAAGAAAACAGGCAATTCACAATACAGAATAACTACTTACTGCACAATCCTTTTATTGTGATCAGGATAGATTTTCTATTTATTGTAGGTATGTCATGCAGTCTAAATAATGAAAATTGTTTGGGCATTTACAAAAGCAATAATCAATGCATATTTATATATAATGAAAACTAACGTAATCACGCTAATTGGAACGTACACTGCAACGTTGTCCATTGCGATTCTCAGCAAAGCAAGTCTGGATTCCATATTTATTTTCATGCTACGCTACTGGTCAGGGCCTAGTCCCTTACTTACCTAGATATGATTTCTTGAAGCATTGAATGCGCAGATTATCGTGGAGGAAGGCGTACACATCTACAGCCATTATTTTACTGATATTCAAATGAAGAAGCTCGTAAGTGATTTCTAACCGTATGTACGAGCGTCCGTTTGATATAAGACAGCTAACGACTTTGTACACACGACACGAGCACGTAAGTTGCTTTTACAAGAAAAAGGGTCACTGATCACGGAAGACCAGGAGCTGATGTCTAGCAATATTTAAACGATATTAAAGCCTTGACACCTAGCTCAAGGTATCTGCTAAACCGAAGTGAGATCGTTTCTTCCTTCCAGAAGTTTCTCTCTCCGCGCATGCGCGTCTCTATCGAAACTAAAAGCAGCGTGGCTACGCCCATGCGTCGACGTCTTCATATCGTTCCGTATTTTTATGAGTGAACCGTATAACTGACATGAGAATTTTGTGTCCATACTATCAGATATTAAGTTCTAGAAGAATTTCATCTAAATATTCATAATTGAGATCTTGCCTATTTATAAACCTTTCATAAGCACCATTCTTGCTATTCGGTACATGAAAATTATTCAACGCTCAAAGATCAATATAAAAAAAACGTCAATCATCATAAATTAGTAATAAACGAATTAACACAGATATTCAATACAACAGAAAACGAATATAAGGATAAATTGTGAGAGGATACAGTAAAGTAAGAAGATTTAAAATAAGAAGATTAAAGATTAAGAATGTACAGGTACGTAGTGCTAATTTTCCTTTAGAATTTCTACAGCTACCAGCCTTAAGAGCACTGGAGAACGTTCACCTTCGTTGCCTATGAGATAGAATACGAGGTTTTAAAAATAAGCTACGATAAGTACTTAACTACAATTTATACTCTATAATGAAATTCAATGACTTCCTAATGTGCCCGTCACTGTCTTTCTAATAAACTTATGAACTTTTGTACTATAGACTGTGCAAATATTCTATTGAATAGATCCGGTGTGGATTCTCCTTAAGGCCTCATGGCATTTCGCGTTATGCTCCATAGAATCCAAATGCAAGGAGCGGACGAATTCGCTATGTGCGTACTAAACTAAATACAGTTGAAGCTACTGGCATGTGTAGCCGTATACATAAACAACAAATGAATAACGAAAACTTATGGCAACCAATACAGATGGCGCACGTAGCATCCACATACATTTCCATACGTGTTTACTAAGGGTACGGCTGCATGCGTATCACACACAGAGACCGAATAGTCGTGCGAGCCTGTTAAGCGAGCACGTGATAGAAGCGTGATAGCCTCCCACTTCTATTCGTATGTTCCCTCATACGTACTGTATGTGTACGAACATACGTCCGTCTATTCACACGCTCACACGTTTTTAGCACAGGAAGATATTTCTTGTGCAATTTTTTCTCCACATTATTTAATCAGTATGTTTATACTCGCACAATATTTTTGCCCAACAACGAAAGGGTAAAGTGGTTGACTGAAACATTTCTATATATTTTTATTAAGTCTGGTTAGTTTTGCTACCATGAACGTTCGTCTGAGAATATCATACTACCGCACGTACTTCGTTTCTATTTTGCTCAGTTATATTTAATTATACGCACCAACTGAAGTTAGCGCACCAATTGTATCCTTATGGTAAAACCACGCTTGGCTGCTATTTTTGGACTGAATAAATTGGTATAAATAGCTCAACAATTTCTTGTCAACAGTCTGCACTTTCAATAATTATTCATAAACCTTGTAACCGAATGCCACGAGCCTACGTGTCTCCCGTGTCGCCTAATCAGCTTGCAAAGCATTACAGGAACAGTCACGCTGATGCATCTGCACTTTATTGATATCGTTACTGCGATTTTTAATTCGTTCAAATAACAGTCTTAGATTATACTCTACCATGTTATTTGAATTTTCATCAAAAGACTGCATGCAATAGTGATTATCCCATATTTTACTTTTTGATGTTTGCAATTTATTTTTATGCCGAACCGATATAAAAAGCAATCAATGATGACGCGTGATTTCCACATGTCTAAATGATTTTCATAAATCACGTATCGTGTTTTAGATGCATAGTATAATAATTAATGGTCATCTTATCCAGAATGTCATTAACGGAATGACGTCACTACAAAATGATTAACCTTTTTAAGTAAATGCATCAATTTATGTTTTGAAAACGGGAATGAAACTCGGATTTGAATTGTTTTCATGATTTCACTTACGTTGATAACCATAGATACATATGTATGTATTATTGTTCGCTTATGAATTGCGCGGCTAAAAATATATATGTAAATATAAACCAGTCTGATGTTTACACGCAGGAAAATTACCCAGCCTCTGTAGTTCATTAAACGTCTTACGTGGCTGAGTTTTATTTCTGGATGATTTATCAATTTGTTTTCAAGAAAATCTAACGGATCTTTCAACACGTCAGTAAGCGAAGATGCTATTAAAGAATTTTTTGATTATTATTATTATTGTTATTATTATACATGATCACCCGCGGATGTTCAGTTATACATTCGTTTGTGTATGCATATTCATTCAGAACTTTAAAAAAGCCCCACATCCATGTCGTACGGTTTAATAATATCTAGAATATTGTTACTACTTTAAGTGGGCGAATATTTTTAGAAATTTTTGATAAATAGAGGGTCTCGTTTATTACGTCAAAGTCCTTCCTTCCTTTCCTTATGGCTGTCTCCTTGAATGAGGAGATGTGCCAGGTAACTGGTCCGTGAAAGTCCTACCTAAGTCCCGCCCCCCTTTCTTTCCTTATGGCTGTATCCCCAATGGGGGACATGTGCCAGTAACTGGTCCTAATAATCAAGGATTGAAAGCTTTTTTTTTCACACCAAATGGCGATGTACCTTGGGAAACAGGCCTTATTCAACTTTTAAGAGTGAAAGACGTACAGAGTCTATACACCGAATTCGAACAGTGTTGGGCGAAATCCGTATAATTTACTCACTTAAGTTTTCATATGAAAACCCATTGGTGAGTGTCGCTGGGAAGTTGGGCGCGAACCCCGAACCTTTGGGTCGTGAACCCACTACCCTAACCACTGGGCCACGATCGCTCCATTTACGTCAAAGTCCAGTATGCTAAAACCACGATCTTGTATACAGGTTTGGACACTTCCTTACCCCCATCACGTTCCAGCTGTAACCGCTAATGTGGCCGGTTTTGCCCGCAAGCGCTAGTGTCGAAAAAGCCTGATGATATAGCGTAGTGCCCGTAGTCCTAGCAGCTGCTAGGCTCTTTCAACAGTAACGCCTCTCGCGGTTGTGGCCACCTTATCGTCACGCGTTTTTCGCCCAAGTGTCCAGACCTGTATACAAGATGACCCTTCCTTCCTTGCTTTTCTTATGGCTGACTCCTCTAATGAGGAGCTGTATACAAGATCGTGGCTAAAACGGAGTCTTTCCTTGAATAAGCGTACACACATAGAAGTCGTACTGCGTAAAAATAAATCTATTCTCTTTTCGAGCCGTATCGTGGCTCCATCTGTGGTATCGTCTGTGAACTCCTGACACAAGTAGGACCGTGAAAATAATTTGTCTTCTTTCCAGAAGTTATAATGTTTTTTCACTGTCTTTACTATCAGTGTCATGAGGATCCATTCATTTTTCTGCGTACGTGCGTGTATTATCTATGTAGCTGTCCACTGGTATAAAAATTACATAATATATTGAGATATTTCCCCTGCTAATGATTATTGGGTAATTTTTTTAAAGTCTTACGCAAATTTACATATATCTGTAATATGACATAGGATCTTTCAACGTCAGTACGTATTCTGATAAGATTAATATTTTTATGCAAGCTGAATGGACTTGGATTACGCGATGTTAATTAATTGGATTAAAAATTACTTCTTATAACGTACGATTTTTTGGAACAAAAATGAGGATACAAAGATTACGACCAGAATGGATATATGTATTCATAATCAATATACTTATAATAGAATTGTCAATGACGGCAATAGCTACTCGTTAACAAGGTTTGTCCACAGGTTGACAGACAATAAATTTTTTTTTTACGTGCGTTCAAACTGCTTTGCAAAGTTTAAAACATGTTTTACGAGAGAAACTAGTTTGTCTGGAAATTTAAGTAGATACTATTCTCATTAAGACAATGACGATATTTACAGTAATGCAAAAGAGTTACATTACATAAAGATGTTGTAATAGTGAGATATTTTTGTATGAAACAAGAAAAACATTACAACCTTCGACCAAGGGTTGATACTAGACACAATAGTCCATGGTTTTTAAATGGAGATTATATCAAATTTCATAAATGAAAATGCGAGTTTCAATATGACTTATCTGGAACGCGAAAAAATTTGTAACAGTGGAAATTCTAATCGCCAAATGCTATTTTAAAGACAGTTAACTCACTCTGCTTCAACTAATGAGAATATTTGGTCGTTTCAAGATACACGAAACAACCATTAGATAACTAATATGAAATAATGGTAAGTGTGACGTCACGAAGACACGTAATTTCTCTCGGATGGAATTGGACCAAAAATTTTTTCTTTTCATTGGCCTCTTAAAGAAATCTCGAGGGAAATTTATCCTTTTCATTAAAAGTATTTAGAAAATTGAATTTGTCTTTTTTTAAAAATAAATTTCCCAATCAGTTCGACATTATTATATTTTATCTTAATGTCTTATATTTTTTATCTACACATTGCGATACTTGACATATTTAGCGCGTGACATATAGTCAGTGCACCTACAAAGCACTTCGACCTCGCTGTAATCTAATCTGCAGCAAGGATACAATTCCCTTCGTAAAAATCACTTGTTTGCTCGGAATCGTTGAGCTCAGTTAAAAAAGACAAATAAGTAACTATTGTTATAAAAATGTAGATAGATCGATAACTCGTTTCTCATCCTAAGGATTTTTAATCACTCGCGAGTTTATTGTTCAATTGTCACATTTAAGTCACGTGGTTTCAATCCTTTACTGGTTAAACAAGTGCCTAAGTTGAATACGTTAAAAAAAAATCATTCATCACTACAAAGCTTAGAAATCACCTATATAAAACCTCAAACCGCTATCAATGCCTGAGGAGATCTTAAAATTCAGTAACATTATTCCGACATAATAAAAAAAAAAAAAAAAAAAAAAAAAAATACTTTCAAACTTAAATAAATGACGATGAATGACAAGGTAACAAAACAATAAGACGAGAGCGACTGGTGAATTCAAAAATCCTGAAAAAAGCAAAAAATCCCATCCTAGAGAGAGTTGCTTTAAAAATAATTGAATTTCTATTCATCGGTATCAAGGTACCACCGTTATATTTACAAAAGGTAATAAGCAGACCGACTGTGCAATAAATATCAATCCTTATCACGTTTTAATTATTTTATCAAGGGCCATTCTCACCACGTAATATTTACTTAATTAATTAAAAAACCAATTAAGATTACTTACATTCTTGAATGGCACAATACACGTTAAGATTTCTGGAGCAAAATGTATACTTGAGTAAAAACTGTCATGTAGGATCGTTCTTGTGTACCGGTAAATGCCTGAGGAAACTCTCGAGTACCGAATGCCACCACAGTCCTACGTACAGCGCTCTTTATATAAGCATCGTTCCGGGTCTCACCCGTCTCACCCATTTGCATCACGTTCGCCTTTTAACCTGCTCGTACCAACCCCTACTTGCTCTATCTAGCTGTATAACCGGAGCCAACAGCATTCGGAGAACCGCGATACTGGGCTTCATCTTCGTCGGGTCGTTCCGGGTGACGGAGTTCACTCGAGCCACGCTTCCCTTATCTCGCAACGAATATCGACTGATATTTGACTGTCCGATAGAATAACACACAAGCCAAGATCGATCGGTATTGTCGGCAAGAACATTTGAATTTTTATTACGCTATTTTATAGATATGAGATTCGTTTGTGAAACTTGCGAAAACAAAACTGATAGCTTAACTGCCTCCTGCTCATATAATGGGAGCTTCGAGGAATAAGTACTGTTAAATATTTTATAGAAAAAACTTACTTTACTTCTTTATGACTTTTTTGGCTGGTACAATACGTGTCCTCGTGGTCACTGTTTAATATCCATCTATAGAACGAGCATCTACGTATTTCTATATAAGCCAAGGATCTCGAGTCGTGCATAGTGTTTGGTTGTTGCCGTTGAGGATTTTGAGGTTATGTGAAATCGCATGCAAATGGATAAATAAATAATTTGTTGTTGCGTATCACTGTGTATTATGCACGTTTTAGATTTTTAATTTAATTTAATTTCCCTGCATCCCATCGAATGTGTAATCGCTGACAGCTATTGTGCTTATTCTTGGAATAATGACGCCAATAGGTTGCTGATAAAGTCGATCGCTCATAATAATTTTCTTTATGACGGGGCAAAAGTCTAATTCAGTTTAGGATCAACATATGCATTTCTTGTGCATTAAGAAAGTGCAAGTATTAATTCTTAAATCTAGAGGTATGTAAAATCAGTGAAGCTCAGTCAACTAATCGAGATATTGATTTCTGCCTGTGTATATGTATCGATTATATGTCAGTCGCGTACACTTTTCGATCTTAGTAATTTGAAGTTGTAATTTTATTCACGGAGAAAACAAACTCGTTTTATCAATGGGTTATCAAAGTTTTGCAATATTGCATATTGTGTTGTAATTGGTATTGTGTTTTATGCACTTAGGGTTTTCAAAAAGTTTTCGTGTATAAAAAAAAATATATCGCAGTTTTGAAAATATCTTGTTAACTCGTTATTTTTTACTTTTTGCAGCATTGAATGTTTTGAAAAAAGAAATGCGAGGGAGCTGAATTACAATTTTTAATTGACGAGCTACTGCGAGGTGTTACTGTTTTTTTTTTATTTTGGGTTAAAATTCTCTACGTTTATAGATCCATTCGAAATGGGTAACGAGGTTGAAGTTTTGGATAAAAACTTTTTCTACAACAACATGATGGCTAGGGCGCTCGTACAACTATTTCCTGAACAAGGTTAGCAGAAGTAAAATTTTTAAGTCGTAAAATTTATGAGGAATTTATAAATGAAATTTTTCTGTCACAAATTTCGGAAGAAAAAAACCGTTCAGGTTACGTAAAGAAAAAAATAGTCAACTATCGGAAGTTTAATGCTTCAGAGATGTTAAACATTTTGTTATTGGTTGAGCTCTTCTCGATGTATCAATTCATAACTAGCGCCATTAATTTCTGCCACAATGGTGAACGAAAATTATATTATCATTTAAGCCACTCTGGTTATTAGTGTTATCGATGAGTTACCGACAGATCTGGTCAGTCGAAGTTACGTTCGACTATCAAAGAGGTCGCTACGTATAAACTGTCATTGCCATTCTACAATGCAACGGACACGGAACACGTAACGCGGCGCGGTATTCAATTGTATTTTTCCAAAATTCCATTGGATCCTCCAATTAAGAATGAGAAAATCGTTTTTAAAACCCAGCATTTACTAAATCTCTACGATTTTGGCTACGTTCCGTGCATAGGAACGATACGGAACACGTTAACTAGGGTCTTCGTAGTTTACGGATCACGGAACGGAGCTTCGAGCATGCCGCGACTTTCCCGTTCCGTGCACCGTAACGGCTTACGTGAAAAAAACAATTGCCCCGCGAATATTTTCATACGTCAAATGTCATTACCTGTCACCTGTCATTACTTGTCAATATGGCGAACTCCATAGACGAGGTCATTATCAATATTGTTAGAGAAATCAAATTTCTCTACGATAAAAGTAACTTTAAAAATGTTGCTAAGAATAAGGACAAGTGGTGCGAGATTTCGGAAGAGTTCGCCATATTCACAGGCTTTATTGGGTAATTATTTTTTTCACGTAAGCCGTTACGCTGCACGGAACGGGAGAGTCGCGGCATCCTCGATGCTCCGTTCCGCGATTCGTAAACTACGAAGACCCTAGTTACCGTGTTCCGTATTGTTCCTATGCACGGAACGTAGCCAAAATCATAGAGATTTAGTAAACGCTCGGTTTTAAAAACAATTTTCTCATTCTCAATTGGAGGATCCAGTGGAATTTTGTAAAAATACAATTGAATACCGCGCCGTGTTCCGTGTTCCGTGTCCCGTGTACCGTTGCATTGTAGAATGGCCATCAGAAATGAAAAGAGTTCAATACTTATCATACGCATGAAACAAAGTCATCTGTAAAAAGAAATTATGTAATCGATTACGTTTCCATCCTGTAGGATTCAATCATGTGTAACATTTGAGATGAATATTCGTATATTATTTTCGCATATTCTTCTCAAACGTTACATACGATTGGTTAATCCTCTTTAAATCCTACACGATAGGAACGTAGTCATCATTGGCGCTCTGTACTCGTACGATGAATTGAAATCGGTTATAATAGCAGTTGTGAACTGTTATTGAAAACGAAGTTTTGTCTATAAATATTTTCATTTCTAAATGTATGTCTCTCGATATGTATTATAAAAGAAAATATTCCAATAAGCTGTTCTGTATTATTATCTGTTCTTCAGTTAAACTCACAATAAGTAAAGGAATTACCATTAAATTACCTTAAACAAGAATATTAATTAAAGTGGTCGACTTATATTTGAGGGCAAACAGCTGATATCTCCTATGCAAAGGAACAAGAGCATGTAATCGTAATTGTACGTTTAGGATCTTAAAATACGACTGATTAAAATATATGGTGCATATAATGTATATCATCACTGTATCCAATAACTGCTCGTACGTTTGAAAGGATACGAACGTAATCCACAAAACGTCGAACGATACTTTTTATCGAATTAAACTTTCTCTGCGTACAACGAACATTCACTGTAGGTTCGATTAATGTTTTGTGCCCGATGGAGAAATAAGAATTGCAATTCCGCTTTTTCTAATTTCACGCTGAATTCCAATACGTCTAATACGTGTGACGTTTTCACGAAATGGGACACCTAAGAAAGCCCGACATAATACCGTATTCTGTTTTTTTCTTTGCATAGGATAGAGTTTTTCATGATTTTTCAGTGTTTAACACAATTTTTTTTTTTAGTCAATGATCGCAGATTTTACGTGCATCTCGTGACTGTTGCGACTATAAATTATAACTGTGACATATGATAGACAAATTATCCGTTAATCTAAATATATATAATTATCAAGTTCTATAGATGAAGTCACTGATTAAATTGTCTACCAAATTATCATTAGTTTAGAAAAGACAATTTATCGCTAGCCTAAGGATAATTTTCATTGTTATTGTCATATTTATAATAATCTTCGTAAAATATCTTACGTTAAAATTAAGGACAGTGAGTCGTTATTAATAATCTCGATATAACGATTTTAAATACAGTTAATTTAAAACGACGTTACTACGATACGAGTAAGCAAAAGGATTACGTTTTTCTTCACTTTCGATAAGTGGATTAAGCGGCTTTTATTCAGCCTGACTGAAATTGATTGTTCTTGACTTATTGCTTCAAACCGTTATCAACAGAAAGGTCGCAGATATTCATGTGGCTGGAGAAGCTGCAAAGTGTCGCCGGCAATAAAGACGCCCTCTCGATACGCAACGACTACATGTGGTTGATGCTATTGGTCATGCAGAGTGGAAACCTAACCGAACCTTTTGATAAACTTCCACCTACCAGAGAATTGCCTCCAGTCTCGGAAATTGTGGTAGGTAATTTTTTTTAAATATATGCCCTTTTGCTTTCTCCGCGAGGAAGCTATGTTTTCATGATAATTTTTTTTTCGAGATTTTCATCGAAAAGATAAAGATAATTTCATTTTCGAGAAAAGTCGTTCAGAAAAAAATGTCCGTATGTACGTATGTGTGCGTGTGCGCGCGCGCGCGCGCGCGTGTGTGTAGATGTGTGTAGGGCTCTGAAAATTCAATCGCCTCTTACTCAATAACCGTTAGAGCGATCGGACTGAAATTTGGCACGCAAGTAAAGTAGTTATTCCTCTTTAGATGTTGCGATTTTTAATGAAATATATGCAGTCATTCAGATTTTATGTAATTTTGAATTTTTTTAAAAAAGGACGTGGTCGCTCTTACTTTCGCAAAGGTTCGACGATTTAGCTAAATAGATCTTCAAAACTGAAGATACGTTCAATGTTGTTTGTTATTGAATTTCGACAAGATCGCAAAAGCGGTCCAGATATGACGTGGTTTTCAAATTTTTAAAAAATTTAAGGAAGTGAGCCGAAACTTTGTACACAATGAAAATACGATGCAACGGTGTTTGTTACGGTATTTCATAGCCGTGTATAACGTGACTTGTTTTCTTTTAAATTATACATTTTTTATTTTTTATTCCTGTAAGTACCAAAATTCAATTGTACGTAACTCGTGAATTCTTCTTGCAAAACTTCCTGTATGAGGAAGCTAAAATTAATCAAAGAACTTCCTCATAGAAGCTTTGTGAACGATGAAAAAGAATCAAGAGGCAAAGTGTAAGATTCTACTTTGCATCATTGTGATAGAAAAAACCGAGTAAAATAATGAGGGAGCAACTTGCAAGGTTCTACTTTGTAGCCTTTTTTGCAATTTCATACCTTATCCTTTATTCAGTCTACGTTAGATTCTACTGAGAAGAATTTCATGGAGATTGGATTCGACAAATTGAAATATCTATAAAAGAACACGTAACGATTGAATTAATAGAGGTTTCTGATTTTAATTGCTTCGACGTCGTCGTCGATCTCGTGGCTGCCGATAAATTCAAAAACGTGTATCTTTATCTTGGGTACATGACATCAATAAAGATCAATGAGTCTTCGTGATTTTGGGTCATTTTAATACATGTATGGTATTCTCTAAATCCTTTATATTTCAAGTCCTGACATCATATCATTTCTGCACGTGCATCTTCACATCTAGAATATATATTGAGTTTGTGTCAAATATTCATTTACATTATTTATGAATATATGTCGTAAGTTCGACTGGTGCGTTGCGGTCCGACCCTGGGACTTCGTCACTCATGGCTCTCGTCGATCATCGTGGGGAACGGGGTATAGATATCCGATTAAAGGGAGTCCTTTTTCTTGTACAGATTCTTTTATTTGTTCCTTCGGCACTACAGAAACTTATTAAATTGGGTCGCGACCGGTAGCAATCGCAGGTTCGAGACTTACTGACCCCAGCTCGTCTCGACCCTCCTAAGGTGGAAACCTTCCTCCCACCCGTTCTCGGGTCAGGGGACACCTTGTCCGCCGGTCGCCACTCAAAAACCAAAAACTTAATCTAAACAAAAGAGAAAAATCAAAACGGGACTTCCAGGCCCTTTGTCGGTGGTTCCCGATTGTGCGACGACATATAGATGAATAGTGATGCAGTTATTATTTGTTCGATTAAACTTAGAAAAACTGCCACGTGTATTTTTATACATTTTTATAATAAATGAAATATCTTCTATTTACTGTCTCACAGCCGTCGCAGGTATACGAAGACGTGCTGTCGTCATCCGATCAGAATTTTTCATGGATCGACAAAATCATATCCGATACCAACATAACAGATGAAAATGGGATGCCGACTAGTGGCATGCCGCCATACAAATTTTTGGAGCATCAACCTCAGCCGATGAATGGGATAATCTGTTATTTTTCAGTATTCAGTAAAGATTCGTAAAATTAGAAAAACACCATGAAACGTTTCACAATAAAACATTGTATGCGTTAGGTTTACAATGAAGTTATTTAAAAATTTGAAAGTAACAGTGTAAGTAAATAGTGTTAATAAAACTCTAATTTTTTGATTTTTCACTAAGACTTTTGACTTTAAGGGTGACTTTCAAAGAAGGGAGTGTGTCTCGCGAAATTCCATGGAAACGGCATCGCGACAGTTTCCATAGTCTAAATTCACCACTGTGAATCTTTATATTTTATCTTCCAACGGTAGAAGCGGCGACTTGATCTGACGCGAGTTACCGTACTCCGTCGTGATCTTGCAAAAAATTAGTTGATAAGATCGTCCAAAGCAATGATAATGACAGGTTCCTCTGTATAACGATATATTATCTAATTAGTAGTCAGGCAAACTTGCACCAGTTGAACTCGGACCTCCAAGGGGAACGTATCGAAAATAAAAAAAAAGGCTCACCCAGTTTTAATTCGCTGTTCAACTATCCCCAAGTGATATGAGATTGCAAATCGGTACTATATATATTAATAAATCAATAGGCGTAAAATCAATTTTATCGGTAGATGTTAATCCAATAATTAAAATTGCTTTCAGAGAAAGGATCAGATTTTGAGACCGCTATCGCTCAAGTGGGTAAGTCAAGATACTTCAGTGATCTTAAGTTGTTGACTAAATCGCACTCGTATCAAGTATTGTTTAAATAGCTCAAATCATTCATAATTTTTGACAATATCTACAGGATATGGAAGATATCAAGGAATTCTACTCGTTGTATGCGGTGCTATTTATTCTGCATGTGCCATTGGAACTACTACGCTATCCTTCGTATTGCCATCAGCAGAATGTGACTTCCATATGACATCTGCAGACAAAGGAAAGCTAAATGCTACACCACTTGTCGGTGAGCAGAATACTTTTCTTTAATTCAACGCACGGATCATCCAACTTTGCGTGCTTTTTGAGACTTTTATCAAAATTGCTCGTTTCCCTGATAGGCATGGTTGTTGGTTCTTATATCTGGGGAAATATTGCTGACGTCATTGGCAGGAAACGATCCCTTGTTGCTGCATTGCTAATGGACTCTCTAGCTGCAGTGGCCTCTAGCTTATCACAGACGTTTCCACTGTTTCTGTTCTTCCGTTTTTTCAATGGATTTGGGTGAGGCTGAATTTGGTGAAAAGAAAATTACGAAAATGACATTTGCTATGAGATTATGATAACAAAAGGTTATTTTTTCTTATTCACAGAATCATTGGTGCCCTTAGCATTGTCTTTACGTACTTTAGCGAATTTCTGGCAGCGAAGAACAGGGATGTGATGCTCTGCCGATTGGAAATTTTTTGGACCCTGGGTATCATTTTACTGCCAGGTAACAAGTTTCGAAATCACTGCTGCTTTTGATGCTAATTCTTTTCTTGGTTGATATGTAGTTTTTAGTAGCATGAGTCAATTGTCTTCAATTAAATGACAATTTTTATTTACCATGAAATTTGCTGATACTGATAATTACTAGTTACTCGTTTGGTGATCATTGAGCTAATTTTTTATATTGATTATTTTATAGGTATCGCTTGGGTTGTCATTCCTCATCCTTGGACGTTGGGCAATATCGAAGGATTTTCATTCAGTTCGTGGAGAATGTTTGTAGCCCTTTGCGGAATGCCCAGCTTAATCATGACTATGATTCTTTGCTTCTTTCCGGAAACACCAAAGTATCTAATGACTCATGGAAAAATGGATCGAGCTTTGGTCGTGATGGAGACCATGTTTGCCTTTAATTCTGGATTAGACAGATCTGATTATCCGGTGAGCCATGCTGCCACTAAAACTGACAAAACATATTTATAGAGCGATTTCGTTAATTGATCGTTTTTTAATCAGGTGAGATCATTGATAAATTCCACACAGATCCATCGACCGAGCTATAAGAATGAATCTGCCGTTCGAAGACTCACGCTTCGATTGGGTAGAATTTGGCAACAAAAGAAAATCATCTTTTCACCGCCTTATCTAAGATACATCAGTCTGACATGTTTCGCAGATTTCGGTCTGATGTTCAGGTACATGAATCACACAATTTTTATGCAAAACGATTAATGATAATTTTTATCAGCACATTGAGCACTTTACTTGTAATAATTAACAATGTCAAGAAATTCCAGTTTAAAAAATGATAGTATATAGTATCTCATTTCTTCTTTCAGTTATTATACACTTATGCTCTGGTTTCCCGAATTGTTTGAACGTTTCCAAAAGTTCTATCAGGTTCATTCAGACAGACCATCAGCAAGTGTCTGTGACGTATCCTCCATTGTTGTTGATGGGGGTAAGATTGAGTGCCCTAAGCCAATTGACAGTACAGTGTTTCTGTATACTCTTATCATCGGTTTGTCGTGCATTCCCACTTCAGTATCACTGAGCCTGCTGATCAAAAAGCTGGAAAAGAAATTCCTACTAATATTTAGTTTCATGGCTGCTGGTTTTGCTGCGTTAGGTCTCAATGTTGTCAAGAACTCCACTCAGAATTTGATACTTTCTTGTATATTTGAGGCAATTACCAGTACGACCGAAGTCATACTTTTCTGCGTGATCGTAGAACTTTTTCCCACCAGTCTCCGGTTTGTTCTTCATAAATAATAATTATCTGTAGTACCGATACCAATTATTGATTTGAACTAATGTCTCATTAAACGTCTTCAGGGCGCTGGCTATGTCACTGGCAGTGACTTCAGGACGACTGGGTGCAATTGCAGGAAATGTGGTCTTTGGAGTACTTATTGATCTCAACTGCATAATTCCAATATATATGTTTGCTACATTCCTAATTTGTAAGTGTTCCGAAACCACCTGTAAATCTTCTGTCTAAAGGATAAGGCAATTTTATTATTTACACTTTTCAGCAAGTGGGATTCTGTGCATCTTCATACCAAAGTCTCCTAACAAAGGGTTGTCCTCACCACCAATCACTCCATAGCCAGTGACTGTAACAAATTTTTTATTGACAATCAACGCAGAGATATTCCCGTAGGATCGGGCAATGCGAGGATAAGAAAACCACTCACTGAAAGATAGAAAAATGCATGATATAAAGTGAGCTGCGAGTCGCGGTCTACAGATCTAAAAGTACGAAATTGACAAAAGTATGAAATATGACAAGTATGAATTGACATTATTGAAAATTACGATCAAATGATCAATCAAATGTTCTTGCTCCCTTACCGTTGTTCTTTTGAACACAATCAATTACGCCATGATGCGCACTGTCTAATTCATACCGTTTAAAGGGAGGAGAAATTGCGGGATATTTGAAATAGCGAATCTCGTATCTCATTTTTTAAAATAAAACGCTTACTACAAACGTTGAACTTTTTAGGATCTATAGACACCGACTAGTATGCTGATTCAAATGGCAACGACATAATAAAGTAATTTTGTACTTAATGCTTATTTAACAATATCGTTGAATCATCCTTATTCAATTGGAAAATAAAATTGATTTTTCTTAAAATTATTTCTTTCCACTTTTCAACATACTTGTTATCAGTATACCCAATAGCGATATAATGAAGACGCAATTAGTTTCAAATATTATCCATCCTCTTATACCAATCAATATCCCTACATAGCTTAGACTATGCATCATGCCAATTCCCATTGTTCTAAAAAAATAGATTCATCATGAAAATACCTTTATTAAATCGTCCATTACCGTACCTGTATTTGGTATGACAAAATTCGATAATGAGACAAGAAACAGCTGCACGACTGACAACTGACAGACTTTCCATAATACAAGTATACAGGACACTTTGGGGTGTATTAATTAAAAAATATACCACGAAGGACATAAATCCTCCAATCACGTGACTCAAGACTGCAAATAAGAATTTGATTCTCTGTCTTCAGGATACTTCCATCAAATAATTCATTAATAATTATAAATATCATTACGTGTTACGGAAATGCTTACTGATAAAGTAACTACGGCCGGAACTATCTATTTTTATAATCATCCAAACTATAAACGGTAGGTTAGTTAAAGCGACACACATCATCTCATCGAAATAATAATTATCAGTTTTTTCGATTTCACAGGAAGTTTCTAAGGTTGGTAAAAGTTATGAAAAATTGTAAGAATAGTAAATAACAAAAAGTGTATCTATTCAACAATATTTCATAATTAATACCCTGTTGCCCCTTTATACGCAATGCTGCTGGAAAATATTTGTCTCTTAATGGTCCTTTGTCATTAGCGCATCCAATGGATTCAAGCACAGTTGGAAATATTAATACGTGACGAATATTTATTTCTGGAAACCACCAACTCATGGAAAAAAGGCTGAAAATGAGAAATTTTATATTCCAGGCACTCCACGTGACATATTCTTTCATTTTATGCACAAATATTGTGTTAAAAAAAAGTCGAATTTCAACGTCAAAATCCCCGTCCTTAAAAGGTTAAATATGTGATAAAGAAGTACATATAACAAATAATGATTATTCATTACCATAGATTAAATATAAGTTGTGTCTGAAGACTGATTACAAAACAATACCATGGTGGTTGCAATGATTTTGGTATATACAACTGCAATTTACTTAGATTCGTTAACTCTATATTCGAATCGTCAACAATTTTCTTTTTCTGAAATTAATTAACATACACATAATAGATTCAATACTTCAATATTTTCAATCACAAGCATATATATTTTATACCGGATATTGATCCTGATGTTGGTTAGTATTGCGAGCAAATATTATCCTAAAAGTTTCCCAAGCCTCGTTATTCCTTCCGGTTGACAACAAGAATCGGGGACTACTTAAAAAAACGGATGGAATAACAGCGGCACAAAGTACCGCTACAAGACCAAACGTAAATTGTGATAATCCCCAATTAATTTTAATAACTGTTAAGAAAGATTATAGAAATTAAATCGTTGGCGTTAAATCGCATTCAAGATATTTATAAATATTAAAAAATATCGGCTAAGTGTATTAATCAATTCCCTTTAAATATTATCACTCAAATTTAATTAATAATGAATCAGTTTATATTGGAATGCAATTCGCGTATGAAGATCTATCCCTCACGCTTCTTGTTGCGGAATTAGAATGAGAGGAATTCTCCTTATAGTACGTATTGGTATGAACTAGATTACTGCTCAATTCTAGTATGCTTACTAACTTGGTATTATAAGTGAACCGATCACCCAACACATATATAATGTACATATTGCGGATCCTCTGTATCTGGGAGTTTGAACCTCGGCAACATAGACCAGCAGGATGCAAAAAGTAGCTGACGCTCTGTTAAATAGAAAGAATTTTAGTTTGCGATATATACAGGGTCGTTCGAAAGAATTGCATCACCCATGCATCTGTGTATCTTTTATAGAGATTAAATGAAGATGCTAACTTCAGTTGACGCAAAACTCCTGAATGACCCTGTAGAAAGAGAATATATTTAACTTTCTATATATGTTTACCCAAATGCACGGAAAATGGAGCAAATTGCGAAGGAAATAAAATTATTGCAGAAGTTCAAAGCCATGGTAAAAATACCATAAAGGACGAGGACCACCATCAAAGGTACAATTCTGCCAAAACGATCAGAAATTATCGGTACTACCAGACTGCCTGTTATCAATGCTGAAAAATATTTAATTGATGTCTAATATAACGGACACAGATTTTTAAGAGTTATACAAGGCTGTAACAGACTTTCATACTATATTAGTGAATTTACGACTTGATTCTACATTGTTAATTAATTTTCAGGATTTGTATTGCACTTTATTTCTACATTATTGCCAGTACACAGAGCACAAAGAGAATAAATACATTGCATACGTATAGTACAGTAATCCACAAGGACATATTTTAAGTTCTGTTGCGCATATATTGTCAATAAGAATATATTCTATCGATATTCGAAATCGATGTCTTTGAACACTTTCTATCCAATACAAAAACGTTGCCGTAAAATGTGAAAGTAGTCCACTTATTGATATAAATAATATGAAATATGTGTACCTATAATCGTGCATTTATTAAAAAGAAGCTGATCGTTTCGGTTCATCCCCAAGTCGCAAGAAATGACATCACGAGCTTCCAATAAAGAACTTCCTGGCGCTGCGATCGCAACGCTTATGGCGCCACCTAGTGTCAAGACGGCGTAATTGAAATGGCCAAATTCTAAAAAAAGAAGAAACGTTTTGTCTCTGTATGGACTTTTAAAGACTTTACGAGGTTCAAGCTCTTGTGCGGATTATACAAAGCATAATAATTCTTATGCAACTCTTCACGTCATTACGCCAGGTAACAACACAACGACGTTACAATGGCACAGTCACGGAAAATTACAACGGTCCAGATTATATACTTACGCGCTTGCTCCATTGCTGTCGAGTACCACATATTGTTAGTATCTGTAATATTGTAATTTCCGTTTTTATAACGAGGGACGCATAATTACTGATCGAACGATTGAATTTTCAAGGTTTGTCAGTTTTTAAGAATAAAAAATGTAAATTAATAATCACAATGACTAATTCATTAGTCATCTTGCCAATTGGCATGTCTGAGCGAACTGTATGATATGCTTCAATGTTTGAGGAATATTTATGATTTTTTCTCCATATATTTACATGCTATTTACGTTGGAATTATGGAAAATATCATTTTCCATTGCAGCAATATCTGAATGTATATGCATACAAGAGTCAGTTTAGATTTCATTAATTCATCAAGTTAACGGGGTTAATAGTAATTATGGATCAAAACGATATCATCTGGAACTCTAATGAATAATGATCTCCTTTGGTAATTTATGTAATTGAATCTGAATCAGTCGATTTGGTTGAACAAAATAATACTTGAATTTCTTTTTACTGTCAAACGACTAACCTTCTTTGAAAATATCCGAAATTTGTTTAGTATTCGCCATGATTGCAGGATATTGGCAAACTTAAGTTTAAATGGAAAACTGCACTTGTATAAATCACATAGGACGCTTTGAGGTTATGATTCGCATATTTTTCTTCTTTGTAAACTGTCATCTGTATAAAACAAAAAATGATCGTTATGCTTTGTGAACGAATGAGGCTAGTTATTTATAATCAATATGTCGTAATGTGAATATTTAAAAATTTTTTAAAAGTACATTACCGCGCAGGAATGTTGCATTACGAGTTATGGACGTCGAATAAAAATCTTATTTAATATCAATGACTTTGTATAAATAAAATGAATAATTTCTCTATATGAATGGAACAGTAATTTCAGTTTTGGCGTAAATTTGTATAGGATGCACCATTCAGGGCTACTATCTACAGCAACAAATACCTTATAGATATCCAAAATAATCTTTACCGTACAAATAGTTTGACAAATGGCGGAGGACTCGACAGAGTCTCTTGACGATACGGAACTTCCAACGTGACAAAGTACCCAAGTGCCATATACCATCAGAAGTTCTTAATTTATAAAAATGATATTTTTAATAAAATCGACATGATAAATTGAAAAATTAAAATTACACAATTAAAACGGTCATTAAAAACTGGTGGTAATAACGTACTGTCAGATAGAAGTTGAATCAAGTGACCCTGGAATCTTAAGTAGAGTATTGGTAACACGTACAGTAACTAAAAACTAGCTGGATTCGTGTATTTTCCTTCAAAAAAAAAAATCCTTACTCAATAACTTTCATCACTTTATCATGTACAAGATGTACAGGTATTTCCGGGATTTCTTCAATGATCAATCTGTCAAAAGAATAACAGTGTAAAGTGAAAGCAACAAATAAATAGTTACTCTAATAAACTTACAAGCTTAAGTTCGTAAAACTATTAAATAAATACCCATAGACTATATCAAGACTTATAGACAGTTGAATGATTCCTAGAGTGCACATCCTGTGCGATCTCCGATGCCATTTTATAATTAAATCTTCAACCAACTCGGGCAAAGTTTAATAAGCCGATATAAAAATTCTTCACACTCCAGATAACTGATGACAAAAATCTTATAAAAATACGAGAATTTCGATGGTGACGTTGGTACAATAAAGAATTGAATTTCTTGCTTGTATGTTGCATTATACGTTGCTATCATAATTCTAAATGATTGTAACAACTATAGCAATACCCCCCAGCAACTCTTTTAACAACCTGCTTTTGCCCCACTGTGGGCGCTTTCACGTCTTTCAACCAGTCTCTCCCCCACTTTCCCCCCGAAGTACACACTTGTGCATTACATTTACGCACTTCGTGTAAAATCTATCATTTGTCGAGCGTGACATTCCCGCGTTACAGTTAATGTTGACGAAGTGTGCACTTGATTAAGCAAATCCGGGAACTTTGAATTTTAAAAGCGATTTTTGTGATTCCGCCCGGACGGATATTTTTGACGTGAACTACGGCAAAGTAGTGACGTCACAGTAAAGGATATTTGATGAATTCACCGAAAGATCACGAAGGCAAGTTATTTCATCAATTTTATAATTTAGTTAAACTTATTCATCGTGGCTGTGAAGTTTACTTAAAGTTATGTCATGCCGGTTGATAACAATAAGAAAAACTGCAGCACCTCGTACAGGATTGTTTTGGATTTATTTATTAATAATCCTTTGATTTTTACAACATAAATATATATACATGCAAATTTTTTCATCCCTCTGTCGTTATCACGACTAGTGATAACATTTTCTTATATTGCTCATAGTGAGATAATCTCTAAAAATAATAATTGGATCAACTGTGTTTCGCGAAGTGATAACATTATTTGATATGTTCAAGTGAACATGATTTTTACAATTATATAATATAAAAAATGTTAACAAATTTACTTCGAAATAAAATTCGCGTGTGGTGACAATCACTTAATCGTACATTATATATTTATTGTTAGAAAATATATAATTTTTGCACATGGGATGACTGATAAATTTGTTAATTTTTGTTAAATTAATGAAAAGTGTAATTAAAATCTTATTGTTCGAATTCCAATAACAATATTAATTATTATCAATGGATCTATATGCGATCAATTTATCGCTTAATGTAAAAGTCTCTAAAAATTGCAAAAACTATTTCGCACTATTCTTTTACCTTTTATAAAAGTTCCTACTAGGTATTATCGTATCCCTCAGTAAGTTTATTATGACTTTGAATGAATTTACGCAATATGTTCCTTTAATATGCAACAGCAACAAGTTTTTCTATATCACTTATCATTTTGAATACTCGATGTTGAAAATTATTTTTTTCAAGAGCATATGGCGTAATTACATGTCCCTGTAATTTTCACTATCTTAGCCGTTCTGATACGTGGATATTTAAAAAAAAATACAGAAAAAAAGAAATTATACACTACTACTACTATTTATTTAACCCCAAAAAGGATTGCACTTATGACGTGTACGATAATACGTGCAGGTATTGTCTCCTCATATATTTTTAATAAAATTTTTAAGTATCTATGAATTTATTTGTATGATATACCGCTGGAATACAAGTAGTCAATGCTTTAACAAATAATACAGAAATATGATTAAAAAATCTAAGGGATATTAATTTTTTTATATTTTTATATAAATATCAAGTTTATGATAACTATTATTAATTAATTACTTATCCAATATTTTTCATAATTATTGCGTTATCATTCAGCATGGTATATTATATTTAAAGGTTGATAAATATCAATGGATTATATAATAAATTATTTGTTATATTACTTTATAAAATTTTATAAAATCTTGATTATTCGGTTGTCAAATTCTAAGAATTTTCAATTCAAATTTAATTCGTCCCGCCAATACATTCGGAAGCATTCAAAACGTACGTGTAAATATACAACAGGAATGACAACGTGTTTGGTTTGGTGTGGAAAATATTGAGAAAAAAAAAAGGTTTCTAATACTTGAGTTTACCGTTGGAAGTTTAGTAAGGCCGAAGTAGTCAGTATCAATAGTTGTTTCGTACAGTCAAGTTCAATTTGTTAAAAGATTTTTTATCCCTGTTAATTAGTCTTACCTATTATGTATAAGTCTCTTAAAGATTATAAATTATTGCCAGATGTAAAAAACAACGATCTATATACTATTTCTTTACCAGATAGTGTTAAGAAGCCTGACGGAGGTGAAGGTAAGATCACGTTTCACGTAGTTAATTAACGAAGATACAGTGCAAAAGTTATAGAAATGTTGCACAAAAAAAGAAATTTAGAATAAAATAATAAATGGCAGTACTTCGAATTAATTTGGCTGTGAGCAAAAATTAAAAAAAAAAAGATATTAATAACGCGAAATACAACTTATAAAATACGTTATACAATTTTGTAAAAATATTTGTTTTACTTTGTTTTTATACGAGTTTTTAATTATTTAATTGATATTCGAAAATTCAACGATTTATTTCCATTCTAATTTAATTATTTCATATGGCTTTGTTGTGATTTAAAGGTCAAAACCAAAAGGCGGATGAACGTTCGGTAGATTTCGAACGGGCGATAACACTCGCTGGTAACTGATATCATTAATATTATCTTAATTTTGATTAATTGATAATTAATAAATAATTTTATTATTTTTCTATAGGATATGGAAAGTTTAATTATCTACTGCTATTGGCGATCGTGCCTGCTGGTTGGGCAAGTGTCTACAATTCCACCGTAATGTCTTACGTTTTGCCATCGGCAGAATGCGATCTGGAATTGACGATGTTTGATAAAGGTCTTTTAAATTCTATGGTGTTTGCAGGTAATGTTGTACAGGAGTTTTACAATATTTCATTGATAACAGATCGTACCGTATTAGATCGAACAATGAATTTTGGATGATTACCAAAAAATATTATTTCAGGAATGATTAGCAGTTCTTTCATATGGGGTTTGACGACTGATACGTTCGGCCGAAAAAATACTTTATTTTATGGCTATTTATGTGATGGCATATTTAACGTAGCCAGTATATTCTCTAGAGCATCGTGGATACTGATTCTCTTCAAGTTCCTGAGTGGTGTTATGTAAATAAACAAATAATAATTATGATCTCTAAAATAAATATTTTTAGTTAATAATTAAATTATTATATTGTTTTATCATTACAGAATATCGGGTCCTTTCGCCTCCCTGATGTCTTACCTGGCTGAAATTCATGGCGAAGAACACCGGTCGCGCACTTATATGTGGCTAGGTGTTTTCTTCTCCCTTGGGAACATCTCGGTACCTTGTGCGTTATTTATATCTTTGATAAAAAAATTTATTACATTTGAATCATCAATTATAATGTATTGTCATTTTTTAAATGATACTTGCTGTTCAACAGGTATCGCATGGCTGATTATACCTCAGGACTGGCAATTGAATATTTTTAACGGTTTCGTCGTTCTCAATTCTTGGAGGATATTTCTTGCAATTTCTTCGATACCATCGTTCGCCGCTTGTCTGGCCATATCCTTCTTTCCAGAAAGTCCACGCTTCCTCATATCCAAATGCCGATTGCACGAAGCTCTCGAGGTCTTCAAGAAAATCTACGCCATGAATACTGGAAAACATCCTGACACGTATCCGGTATTTGCATATCATTCTTGCATGTATAATTTAGTCGTTATAGATTCAATTAAGTTTTCTATTACGAATTCATTTTTATCTCTTTATTGATATTTCCAAGATTAGCTTCTTCTTTCAGTTGTAGTCAACTAATGATTTGATATTTCATTTTTGAATATCAGCATTATATTTTTGTTTAGGTGAAATCGCTCGCTGAGGAAACATCCATGGAAGCATCAGGAAAGAGTTTCGTGCATATGATGCGTTGTGGTTGGCGACAAACAAAACCTTTATTTGCAGCACCAAATATTTCAAAACTCATATTAATATCTTCAATTCAGTTCGGTGCCACTTTGGGGTACGTTCTTGAAAATCTTAGTCCCATTAATCATCCTTTTTATGGAACACGCAGTATCTATAACGTTATTCATAAAATATCTGGTATGAAAAATAAATAATCAAAATAATCATTTTCAGATCAAATTCTTTACGTTTATGGATGCCACAATTATTTGCCATGATAGAAACATATCAAAGTATGCATCCTCTTGAAAGTAGTGGTTCTTACCCATCGGTATGTTACATGTTGGATAAAACAAAGTATCGATCACAAAGTAACATTACAATTGGATCTACGAACAATCCAAATACTTGCACTGAGGTTTGTCTTAATATATAATTCTCTAGTGTAATTAAAAATATATTAAGAAATATTCTCCAAGTAAAACCATTTCATTTCTTAATTTTCAGATGGTTCTGGATTCCACAGTTTATATAAATTCTATGGTTATTGCTCTTACGGGAGTCATAGGATATACTATGGCTGGTACACTGATAAATGCTGTTGGGAAGAAGAAACTTATGGGTAATTTTTGTTTTATTTAATAAAATATGTTAATCATTTCTATTATTGATTTTTTATACAACGAAATACACTTATATTTTCCAGTATTTTGCTTCGCCTTGGCTGGTTCATGCTGTGGAATTCTTTACTGGGCTGAAGACTCTAATGGTATTTTAGGACTCTCTTCAGTTTTCGTAGCCATGGCCAGTATTGGTGGTGCAACTGTAGTCAATGTTATAGTTGATAATTTTCCAACGTATCTCAGGTACGTAATTAATTATATAAAAGTTTCATATTAATTCAGTAGAACTATAAATACTTGATATAATTTCAACATTGAAGATGTTAATTTATAATTTAAGTTTAAAGATTAATTTTAATATTTGTATAAAATAAATATTGATATTATGATAATCATAAAATTAAAATTATGAATATTCCTTTCCAGAACTATGGCAGTCAGTGTAACCATGGTAATTGGAAGATTCGGCGCTGTTATAGGAAATTTATTATTTCCTATTTTATTAAATATAGGTTGTTTAGGACCTTTCATAATGATTGGCTCCGCATGTCTCGGTATGTACATACAAATACAATATCATAATAAAAACATAGACCTGTGAAAAATTATTCATTATTAAAAATGAATGAAACAATTTAGAACAAAAATATCTACTTATATCACTCGATAAATGAAAAATTCTTCGATTCTTTGACATTATCAATAATTTATACCGAATAACTGAAAGATTGATGTGGCTTAGAGAAAAACATTCTTTTGTTTTAGCCTGTGCACTGCTCGTTCTCTTCTTACCTACGCATAGTAGTTCTACAAAAAAGGCAGTAAACGACGAAGGTACAGAAAAAAAATAAAAATGCAAAAACCCTTAGTGCAAATATTATACACTATTACGCCGAGTAACGAACATAAGATTGTTGTAAATAATACATTTTAACACAGATAGGCATACCGAGCGAATATCGTTCCCTTATTATTATTGTTATTTTCACAAGCAGATATTCGCAAACTGAAAATTCTTACCCTTTTTGTTAATGGTAAATGTTTGTTTGCGTGTACATTGTTGTAATATATAACGTATATACGCGTTTGATATTAGATTTTTTGTATTATTTATGGAACTCGCATTCTCGTGACCAACGATATACATAGTGCTCAATTAACTATGGCTCAATCATACCTCATAAAACTTCCATGAAATAAATGTTTATATTATTTATACTTCATAATAAAAATGTATTACTATATTAAAAAAGTTTTTATTTAAATGCGTAATGTATGTTATCAATTATTGTGACATAGAACAAATATCCTAGTAATGCTCTATAAATATAACGTATGAAATCTAATGCTTTATCTTAATCTTTTTTTCGTATTATGTTCTAATAAATTTAAAAAAAAAAATTGATAGAACTGAAGTTGGTTATAGAATAGAAATTAAAGAGATCAATTATTATATCTTACCTATACAAGTGTTCCAGAAGGTTTTGGGATGAAGATAGCAATCAAAAGGCATACTGAAAAAAAAATGAGACATGAAAATCATTGATAAGAAAAATTAGTACACAGAAACGCACAAAGCCACTTCTTGTTTCCAAACATAATATTTAACTTATACGACGTGAATATTCACTAATTCTTAAGTCAATATTTATAGCTGTAATATCCATCAAGATTAAAATCTTCTGACCAAACAAAAACCGAGATATCAATATTATTTAAAAACACAAAACTGTATGAATTTCACAAGCGATATTTAGAATAATTTAACAATGTAATGTCGAAAAACTTTTTTAAGTACTCACAAGCTAGAAAACCTCCAATGGTCGCAAAAGGTACGAAACATCCCAGATTCAGAAGAACAGGAAATACAAGATTCCCACTAACCGCACCAAGCCGTCCGATCATCATAACAAGAGAGATTGACAAAGCTCTGAAAGAAGTAATAGTAATTCATTCTGTGTGTATGCACCTTAATATTCATGAAAAAATTAAAAATCCACATCAACAGTAATACTTCAGTAACAAACCTGAGAGACGTAGGCATCAATTCAACCAGAATACTAATAATCGTGAGAGTTGTTATATTCGAAAAGGAGACAATTAATGCGGAGAGAGCCAAAGCCACGTCAGAGTTGGGTGACAAGTGAAATACGAAGAAACCCAGAGACGAGCAAAAGAAGGAGATCACTAGTAAGAAATAAAAATATTTCCTAAATCTTAATAAAATCTTAATAAAAATAATATTATTTCAGAATTATTATAAAATTAACGTAGCTACTTAAAATAGGAATTGAAGTGAATAAATTGAAAAATTTGTTTATATTTAAACCCTTTGCAAATATACATACTCATAAGAATCTTCCTGCTGATTTTAGTGATTGCCACGTTTGAAAGCAAATACAATATTACTGATGTTGCCGCAACAATCAGAGAGTTTATATATACCGCGTCTGGAACCGGAACCTGTGACATTCATATATACTCAAATTTAATAAAATAAAGTAAAAAAAATATAAATTTTTAACTCTGTATAACAAAATAAAAATTATTTAATTAAAAACAATGATCTTACCGGTATGCACATATCTGACGCATTTGCATTATTTACACGGTTCTTGCTTAAATTCGTCATGTTGTTCACGGCGTCGCAAAAAGTGCCTGAACCAGCTTCTGGATCGGACTGGAAACTCTGATAATTTTCCATTGCAGTGAACAATTGAGGTAACCAGAGACGCAATGTGTTCAAGCTGAAAAAAATATTATTTATAGATCCTTACGTGCACTTGATAAATAAAATGAATTCCAACGAGCAATATTGTCAATAAATAATTTAGCACTGAATAAATAAATTGATACCAACCCCAAAATGCTACCAAACTGCAAAGGTACGATAAGCATAAAATACTTGAAATACGGTTTCCTAAATAGCAGCGACATTTGCACCAATCCATTGTAAGTCTTTTGCCAAAAATTTGGATTCTTTAGCTTGTTATCGTTAAGTTTCTTTGCAAAATCCTCCTGTCGTAGCACCTTGACCTTTCATGAGAAGCGAAGGATTCATAGATAAGGAATATCTGAGTATAATTTTCTGTATCACGGAACAAACGAAAATATGAAAAGTTACTGGAAACGTTTCCGGCGGATTTCCAGTATTCAACGAATACATCCATCGAAAGACTTTCAGCGCCTCCTCGTTCTTTCCCTGTGACATCAGGAATTTTGGACTTTCCGGGAAATACAACAATGTCAAGGAACCAATTAAGCAAGGAAGACCACATAAGAACAGGAAGAGACGCCACGAATTGTAGACAAAGGCTCCGTCGAATAATTCGATAGACCAACCCTGAGGTATGACGATCCAAGCTAAACCTGATATGATAAAATAAATTTAAAAAATATATACACATGTATACATCAATTCCATAACGCATGGCCGTATTAAAATTTTGGAAAATTACAATTTTTTACTTACACGGCAAAACGAATTGGGCTGACGCATTAAAGAGTCCTATCAGTAAGAGAGCACGTGGCCGATATTTCTCATTATGATATTCCGCAACGAAGGTCATGTTTATTGCGAATGGACCATTCACACTGTAATTATAACATACACATACGAGCCCCTTGAATTTCTCATCAACGTATGAGTGTACTTACATAAAGCCACTGAGAAATTTGAAAGTCAGCAGAACATAGAAGGATTGCGAAGTGCTGACGAGGAAGTTGCAAAGTGCATCAAATATTAGGCCGTAGAGCAACAGAGGGCGCCGTCCTATTGTGTCAGCCCAATATCCCCATAGACATGCGCTGGACATCATTCCTGGATGAATTTTTATTAATTAATTTCACAAATAATACGATGATCGCAGCTTTTGTATTTAATTACATTCAATGGTAATTTGCATTATGCAAGGTTTATCTACCGGCATATATTATAGCGTTTAGTAGCCCTTTATGAAATAATGTCATTTCCAAATCACATTCTGCATACGGAAGTACGTAGGATATGCTTGTGGTGTCGAATATACAGCCCCACGCACATGGTATTATGGCTAAATATAGTAAAATGTTGAAACGGCCAAAGTCTAACAAAAAAATATTTCACGTTAGATTAAATTTCACATTTATGAAATCGGATATCAAGGTTGTCTATTGGCTTACCGGTAAGACCTATGGCGGAGTCAAAGTCATACGCATGATCAGTTGGAAAATGTTCTTCGTGAGCTGAAGAAGAACGATGCATTAAGGTCAATGATAAAAATTAATATATAATTCAGATTAAATGGTACTCAATTGACCTGGTCAAGCGAACCAAGTCGATTCGTATGTGACGCAACAGGCTTATTCTTAAAAATCGAATGCACATGTTAATTATTATTTTCGACAAACCTAGATTATGCCTTATCTCATTCTTATTTATATTTACAAAAGAAAATAAACGAGTTCGTGGACAAGATCAGTTTTTATCCTAGGGACTATTTACTTGTGGCATACAGTGTGAAGAAGTCTCCTAAATGTTAAACTACACTGATATTAATTCTATTCGAGGGACTTATTTTATTTATAAACCATAAGAAGATGGCACCTCAAAATTATACTAATCTCACGTTCGATTCACAGCACTCACCTGATAATCCACGATCTACATTATCATCCGACAAAGTGACAGCGAAGACTTCCGTCTTATTATTTCCTGATTTTTCAACTTTTTTCATTGTTGCGTAGTCTAAAAAATATTATATAATTAACTATACACTCTAAAAGTTTATCACTGTATCTCATTATATCTCTATAATGTTACAGCATACTGAGCGTTCCATACAAGGGACCAATCTTATATACAGTTCTTCTGCCACTGATAAGTCCCGGTTTGGATCAACTCTTCACGCGCAGCATGACGTAAAACCATTTTCGTTTCACGCAAACGAGTCTCGCATTCTCGAATCACGTAAACCAACCGTGTGAAATTCTCTTTCCTTGTTTAATACTCGTAACGGAACTCCAATTAAATAGAAGCAAGCAGTAAACTTGTTAGTGCATTATTCGCCAAATAGAATAGCCAGTAGCCTTTTACCAATTAAAAGTCCAAAATTTTCCACGCAGATATATCTATTGACAAATCTGTCAGTCATCAAGATTTATTAGAACAAAAGCGTCACGCTGTCTTCTTTGTTTTACCTTATTCGTTCGTCCGTATTTGCAATACCGTAACGGCGTCAATTTTAAATGCCTAAGGTAAAATATCTGAAAGAATTAACTGTATAAAAACAGTACATATATCTTTCTGCGTAATAATATTGATGAGAACAACGCGCCGACGACCAACTGGCTTTTCTGCTACGAACTTTAGTCGTGTCTTGATACGTCATGCCAAATATGTGGGTTATAATAATTTTTCACTTTTCGTGTAATTCTATGGAGAAAGTGAAATAATTTGGTATAACGATGATGTAAGTATACGTGATAATAGTTTTTTTATTTTTCAAGATAACTGATAGCTTTCTTCCGAAGTACAAATGTTTGGTAACTGACTGATGCATGATTGAGGTTAGGAACGTTCTTTACGGTATTCCTGATTTAAGTCGATTGATCGGTTCAATTACGGGAGAACTGAAAAAATTGCGTGACTCCTATTCTAGCTATACAGGGTAAATGATAATTAGTCATAATTATAATTAACGCATTTGCGTGGATGTTAAATTCTCGTAGTCATTGCATGAGACGGTATCTCAAATTTATTATCTCCACGTGGCATATTATATGGTCGACAACATATAGTTGCACAGATACTGTAAATTTTAATTTTCAAATTGTTTTTGAAAAGCGTTGCTATTTTTCCATATGCAGTCAATATTATATTTTCATGAAGTATCGTGATATGATAAGACAAGTTTAATTCTTTTGTTTAACGCAAACGTTTTTGTCCAGCAATATATGCGGGGATACAGTGTCAATATCACGTGCTTTGCTTATACAGGCGTAAAAGCCTGTAAAAGCCTTCACACACAAAATAACGTACGCCCTAAGCGTAAGGAAACCAACCAATCAAAATCTAGTATTCCCCCCTCCAAGGGAACAATAGTAGATTCTGATTGGTTGGTTTCCTTACGCTACGTCGTTACGTTATTTTGTGTGTGAAGGGCTTAAACGTATAACATCCGTTTATTAAATTGTGCAAATGATATTGAAAAATGTGAAGTGTAGATGAAATTTATATTACTGAGTTTTTATATATGCTGCTATAAATCCTCATATAGTATACACATGTCTAGTTTGTATAGTCGGTTTCATCTAAAATGCCGCCTGTGCGCGGAAATTTTGTTTCTACGAGGCTATGGCAGTTCCCAACAAACAAAATGTAGAATAGTAAATATAAAACTTTAACTTTGATACGGAGAGTAGCTTTAGATTATCTGTGATATTTATTTCGCGTGGGTTACATTTGCTAGTAATTTTTTCCTGGTTGAATTGTTATGACTAATTCATTAGTTATTCAATCTTGCTGATATAAATCATCATGTATAATATATAATCAATTGTAAAGTGAAATAATTAATTTTTATATATACATATATTCACTGTGTAGTGTAAATCCGATTACACTAATTTAAATATTTTAAAAGCCGATTTTGTGAAACATCATTCGCCTACAAATGACAACCCGACGTACGCAAGAGCAGAGAAGTATAGAACGTGAACAAAATAATGACAGACACCACATGCGTATGAAGATTTTCTTAAAATTAATATACAGCTTAATGGCATAAAAAGAAAATTAGTAGATGAATTTTAGACTGAACGTGAATTTATCTAAAGCCCTTTAAAATGTTCTTTAAAAAATTAATAAAAAGAAAAAGAATACAGTAAAATAATGTTTATCGGTATTAATTGTATATTGAATATATTCACTGGTCGATGAACCTCTTCGCCATATTGGCTAAACATTCTGTTGATGTTACGGACAAAGTTGTATATCTGTATTATAGAACTGCCACTCATTGCAGCTTGTAGTACTGCATCTTGAAAGCCAATAAAGAAGTCAATTGAGGTTAATTCACTAGTTGAAATAGTTTCACTTAAAATTATATTGCACTTAATTTCCATTTAATATATAAGTGCGTTAATTATTTAATTTAAAAAAATGTACATACATATGAAACACTACATTTTGCATTGACATAAAAGGTATATAACTGACCATTAACTAACCTATCGATAAAAAAATTGTGCTTCATTATCGGTTACATAATTATTTTTGATCCGGGACAAAAATTAGTTATCCTGTGAATAACCGAATCAAATAATTTATTATAAAGAAATATTCATTGTAACAATACTAATACGCAGTCTACGTGTCCTTTATCATTAATTAATATTAATATGAGTCCATTAATGAAAGAGTATTAGAGAGGAACAAATCCTACATTCGATATAAAATCCTCTTATCGTAATCCTAACAAAAGAATAATTCTCTGAAAAACAATCCACATATAGGTTCTTACAATCTCTTTGCCGATCACAGAAAACGCTGCAATAATATCTTCCAATTTAATTGTACAATTTCATTTATTGTCAAATATCAAATCTAGTTCCGAAGCAAATATTTTTCATCCTGTAACAGCAATATTATTCTCTCTCTCTCTCTCTCTCTCTGTTTGCTTCCCTGCTGTATTCTCGTAAATACTCATCATCGGTGCAACAACTTTTAAAGTCCTACGTAGTTCCTCTTTTAACCTTACCGAGGCGCTACAACGACTCGACTAGAGACTTCGAACGATTTGTGACCCGCATTGTATAAACGGGTGGGTGTCAATTGTCAGTTGAAGGTGTAATTCGCGATGTCACGTATTATATTGTGGAGTTTCTTGATTTGCTGGTAGTCGTGTTGATTGACACAATTATAAAGCAAAGGACCGCGCCCAAATCATGGAAGAAATCTTTCAAAACGGAAATTACGAGAGAGTGGCGAACGCCACTACGACGGATTCTGAGACACGAAAGGAGGTATGTATGCCTATTGCACCAACAAAATCAATAACTTTCTCCTACATTTTGTACCTAGTTTGTCCATGGAGCAATATTTCTATGCGTTTATTATTTGTTAATAATTGCGTATCAGTTACAATATGAAATCTTCAAGGATACATTCCGCTGAATTGTTTCTGCGTGAATATTATGTTCAAATGGCGGTAAGGTTACGCTCTTATTTACCAATCGAGCTTCAGAAATTTTTTTTTGTCAGTTTAAATTTAATCGTCTTGTCAATGATAAGCTGCAAATTTGATTTTAAAATACCTAATTAGAAAGAACCTTTTATTAAACGATCTGAAAGTTAGTTTAAATAAAATATATTTACAATAGTTTTCACAGATACTAGTATAGTGCTTGTATTTTTTTTAGTATTCTGAAATAGAATATTCATATTTGATTAGCAACACATACAGATTACTTAAATGAATTAATGTTTTGTACTTGTATATTTAATTACTGCTATGAAATGTCAGATGCATCGTGTAATTAAACAAATGTATAACATACATATATGTACATATTTATCAAGGCATGTGTGCCACGAATTATCAAGTAGATTAAAGATATGAACAGTACAAAGTATTGCTCATCTGTTTTTATTTCTTTGTTATCCTTAATCCCAAGAGCTACATTGTATATAATTTTTTTAGGATTCGCTGCTTGATCATATGGAAATTACTATAGTTGAAGCTGAAAAGCGAGCTAATGGGGCACTTAATATAAGGGAATTCTACACTGTTTACCTTATTGAAACTAAGTATGTTAACTATTTATACAACACTCATCTTTATCTTTGCTAATGCATGAAAAATTATTGATTAGTAAATTAAAAAATTATTTTTATTCACTTTTACAGAGTCACTGACCCAGATTTCAAAAGAGCTTTAACCAGATTAAGCTCTCTATGGCGACGCTACACAGAGTTTGAATTACTTCGAGCGTACTTAGAAGTTTCGTACCCATATATTGTTTTGCCACCTTTACCAGAGAAGAAAGTTCTTTATGCTTGGGAGAAGGTAGCTACTGACACATTCGATCCTGATTTCGTTGATCGCCGAAGAGCTGGTCTCGAGGTATGTCGAATAATCAGTGCTAACTTAATTAACACTAAAGTGATGCCAGACTTAAAACGCTTAAAGAAAATCTGCTGTCTTCTGTTATCTACCTACTATTATCTTATTTAAATGCAAAAAGTTTATCGCAGGAATTAAATATCACTAAATATTCATATTGAGAAATAATGCGATGTCAAATATTTCTTATATCGCCAAAGTATCTTTATGGTAGTTCTAATTATTTCAAACAGTTTATTCATAAGTCCTTAATAATAGAGAATCTTTATATTAATTTTTCCTATTAGAACTTCTTGCTGCGAGTGGCCTCTCATCCTGTATTATCTCATGACGAGCACTTCATGGGATTCTTACAACAAGAGCATGGCTGGCGAGAAAGTATTAAGGAGACTGGTAGGTATTGATTATTGTTTAGTAACTCCAAAGAGAAAAAGTCACAACAAGTAAATAACTCTAAAGTACAAGTGTAAATTTGTTGATATTCAGGATATCGTGAGATAGCAGAATCTAAGTTAAAAGCCTTGAGCGTAGCAGTGAGATTAAAGAAACCAGACAAACGATTTGAAACTATCAAGAACTATGGGATTGAACTTCAGGTAAGCAACTAGTAAATAAGTAGTTTGAGAGTTAAAATACCTATAAGATATTAAACTCTTAGGAAATTATGGTCAAAGTTTTTCAGTAAGATATATGTAAATTCTTCTACTACATTCCACCACATGTTTTGTAAGATTAAAATATTTTTAAAACCATCACTAATAAATAAATGATATTTAGAAAAGCACCGTCATATTTCCAAAGTTACGTACATTGCTACTATCAATAATAGTACCGTTACATAAATGTTACACGTCTTATTCTTTCTGATTACTGTATAATTATTTAATCTTTCTCAGAACAACTTGTGCAACCTTTTACGGGTGCGTGCACGTCTCGTTGAGAAACAATACGGTCTGTACAAACTGCATGCGAATTACGGTCGCGTGTTCAGCGAATGGAGTGCTATAGAAAAAGAAATGGGAGATGGTTTGCAGGTACTTTAAATCTTTTAGCATTGACACGAGATCTCCTTAGGAAAATCGAGATCGTATACTTTACACGAGCACTTCCTTAGAAATCAGGTCATTATTTGGATTCAATCGCGGCCAGTATAGACACCGCTCTTGAAGAGGAAGAGTTAATTGCTGATCAATTAAAAGAATGGCTGTTCGGTGCTTCAGCTTTGCAAGCTGTGGTGAAACGTAGGGAAGCTCTGCAATTGGCAAAAGACGAAGCACATGATGCACTTACAACTGCACACAAACAAATAGATCGACTTCAAACAGGTGCGCATTTAGTTGAGTTGCCCTAATCATTCAAATTGCAAAAGTTGAAATGCAATAATTAAACTCCCTGAATGATGTATCGATTTTTACAACTTTATTCCACTTGTGCAGGTAAATTGGGCATTATGTATCGATTATTCGGTTCCGTGGAAACGGAAGAGGTTCGTGAATTGAAAATACTTCAATTGGAACAAAAAATTAATCAGAACGAGATAGCTGTTAAACAAGTAGATGAAGACTTGGAGTAAGTTCATACATATATCAATGCAGAATTAGTAGAAAATATTCATGCTAATGCATAATTCTTTTTTTTTATATATCCATATCCAGATCTTTTTCAATCAAAGCAATGGCAGATATCGAGAGATTTCAACGGCAAAAGATAATTGATCTGAAGGAAACGCTAGCCGCTTATTGCATACTTCAGTTTAAACTCGCTCGAAAGGTATCTATTCCTATTCTTAAACAAAGATTGCATAAGCCTCTATACCAAGAATGAAAGTTACAAGGACGCACAATCTTATGTCTATGACTGAACGGCATCGTTGTAGGTCACATCCATAATTTTTCTCTCCTTATAATTTTTTGTATTTCTAGTACTATTCAATTTTCTTGTTTCTTTATAGTATTGTTGTACTTTATAAAATATCACTCAATCTTTTAAATTACAGGGACTTCAAACCTGGCAGCACATTAAAGAATGTTTGGAGGCTATCCCGTAATTCAAGCAGAATTATGACATATGGACGGCGGTCTTCAGTGCAACAAATCAACACCGTGGAACAATAATTGTTCCACGTCATACGATGTACATTCCTGCAGTTATAAAATTTACTGATATCAATGTACAAGATTATTTTTATTTAATATTATAATAGTGTATTATATATATACAGGTTAGACCAATAACTTTGCCCACCTGGAATATTTCTGTTATTTGTAATAATTTCAAAAAATGTTTCATGCAAATCTTGTACTGTATGGAGGGGAACATAACGTGATGTTATTATTTTTTGCGAGAGTGGGAACGTAAAGGAGTTTTAAAGATCATTTTCACTTTTTTAAATGAGATGCTATATTTTTTTGGTCGCTATGCGATAACCAGTGTTGAGGTGACTTCATCAAGCTACTATCAATGTCATTTAGGTTCAAATCTGATAGCAAAATGAACTTTCATTACATCAAATGTTCAAAGCGTCGACTATTTGCGTGACTACTGCACCAGAAAATATGAGACAACGATTTACTGCAGCATGTGCTAGAATAGGTATCGGTACGATAAGATGTGCACGTGATTCAGCGATACAAATATTGCAGCTTTGCATTGGCACAAATAGTCGACGCTTTGAACATTTGATGTAATGTAAGTTTATTTTACTATCAGATTTGAACCTAAATGACATTGATAGTAGCTTAATGAAATCGCTTCAACACTGATCATCACATAGCGGTGAAAAAAATGTAGCATCCCATTTAAAAAAGTAAAAATGATCTTAAAAACTCCTTTACACCCAAATAATAACATCACGTTATGCCCCCCCTCCATACCGTACAAGATTTGTATGAAACATTTTTTGAAATTATTACAAATAACAGAAATATTCCAGGTGGGCAAAGTTTTGATCCACCCTGTATGTATATGAAAGCCATGTTGAACACGCATATATCAGATAGCACCGTTTAGTATTTATATGTATTTCATTCTTTAATATAATATCTTGTTGTCTAATGAAGTTTATTAAAAGGAAATTCATGTCATGATTGTTTTGTATTCCTTTGGTTAATATTTTTCTCACATATTTTTTTCAGGTAGATGAGTGGTAAGAAGACGGAATCTTTCATGTTGAAACTATGTCCGCTATATTTTCTAAAGTGGGTTAATCGGGGATGTTTCTGCATCTTTGCATTTTCCAATAATACCACTACTACGGCCCGAGTATATCGAACGCAAGAAGTTAACTCGGTGAAAACTTTAAATGCGGAAGTAGCGATGTTTTTCAATTGATTAAATGTCAACACTCGATCATGAACAGTTTCCATATTACGAAATATATATCTATATATTTAGTACTTGCATTTTAACATGCGGTACTTCAAGGCGAGGGCTACTTAAAAATATTTACTCAATATAAACAAGAAAATATAACTTCCTGAAAAGTTTTACTTGCTGTCTTACTAATCTCCATAGTCTAGGTTGCAACTTCGTAAACTTTGCGGTAATGGCGAGAATCGTTATCAAAGTTCTTTCTTCCCGATGAGAATGTATCTAAGATAATTTACGTTTTCGATTTCGCTAGTTTTAAGTAAGATCTGCTTCGCTGGTTTCTCTACTGCGGCAAAAAATTCTCATTTTGAAATTATCGTGCTAAAATTTACCCCGTTTCCAGACTTTCGTTGCTTTTCAGTCTTAATCTTATCGCGTGTGTCTTACTTTTTATCATTCGGTTTTTTTTAGAAAATTTGATAGTTTTGCACTCTTTCACTTACAAAATATTTGAATACGTATCACGTTATCGTATTAAGAGATTTTCACAAAAGAAATTATTAACAAAATTAAAGAGATAACTATTATCGCAAAGCGGATCCTACTGAATTGGATCTTCAAGATGCAATAGACCAAAATGCAAACACAATTCCTTAACCTTATTTGGAAATTTAACAGACTAGCAGATTGTCCTGGTACAGGCCCTTATTGTGTTTATTTTTGAATTATTACCCAAGAATGAGAAACTATTCGTGAATATTCATGAAAATATGTAACACATGTGTTACTTCGTGCTCAGTTGACTTCGGCCATATTTATGTGCAACAGTTATGAATTATGAGACTGGACGTACAAGTAATTAGCTATGCGATTCATGCAATTTGAAATTCCATTAGGAATTGTACACAGCTAACAAATACCAGCAGGCATTGCAGTACAGCGGTGACAATGAGATTAAATTACTTAAACAAAGAAAATTTGTACATTGTCTTTATAAATTGTGATTTTTCGACACACGGTCACAAGGCGACTCCACCTACCAATTCAGATAACGTTCTCGCTTTCCGGTTCCCTTCGAGTCGCCACCCTGATCAGAAGCCACGCTCTCGGATTGATTCGTACAGTTACGCCAATACTCTCGGAAGATTCTTTATCGTTGAGTCGAGGTCGAGGTGCTCGAATATGCCGTGGAGAGATAGTCTCGACGTACCGAGTCGCCTGGCAGAGGAGAGGACCCGACGGGGACGTCTTCGCGGACTGGCAGAGGTCCGGGTGAGATATCGGCGCCCCGCTGGAGAGAGGCAAAGGGCTGTAGAGCGGGCGGAGATATAGTTTTGATACGGTTAAGAACAGGGGGGAACCCCCTGATCAGGGTTAAGGATGTGGTACTCGGCTGTCGGCCGATGCTCCGAGGAAGCAACCGTGGAGGATCTCCCGATTTGTTACGTACCGATTCGCTAAGAAATCCTCTCGATTTAATTTAAAGGGACGACTCGAAGGAAAGAATAATAGTTATTGGCTATAAGGATCTCGACCAATCAGAATGATTAGTTCTCGAATTTAACTATTTTCAAATCAGTCTATCATCAGTCTGTTTTGGGACACCGATCGGGGTTCCTCGAGCTGTCTCACACTTCCGGGCTATTTGTTTGTAGTTTTTCTATCCGTGTTTCCTATACGGGTACAGGAAGTTCTCGCGTTGCTCAGCCTATATCCTGAAAATCCTATAGATTTTCTGCGCGCGTTTCGGAAGTGCAGTGTTGTGCTATGGTGCAATGGACACCTGAGTGAACTAGCTGAACCAGCCCCGGTGAGGACTCTCAATTTATACTCTCAATATAATTGGTGAAGGGATTTCGATTTTACAGCTCCGATTCGTTCTGTTACGTCCTCCGTCATTTGCTCTCTGTATTCGGTACTATTTACCTGACGCTCACTTCCGACCCTCTCTACCTCAACGTAGCAGCCTGAGGGGCCGCGCATTTCTGTTTGTGCATCCAGTTGCGTTTGCTCATTTTACGTGACCCCAAAGATCACCTATAAAATATTTTCATACATTTAAACTCGTTCACAATAATTAATTTGGAGTAATATATTATAAATTTTTCAATTTGTTATTTTTAATTTTACTTTTATTTTATTTATGATAACAGTTTAGTAAATTATTTAATAATAATACCAAACTTATACAATTTATTAAATAGTGATTGGTACGGTGAACAAACACGTATATACCTTCAGATGTAACTTCTAATTCGCTTTCATTACTTCAATATAACACTGCTGCTACATTCAGGTTATGTATATGAGTGGAAAATCACAGGATAATTACATGTATTATTGTGCTTGCTGAATATAGTAATTAAACGCCATTATATGCCACGGAATATAAGCTATTGTAAACGATTTTGCTGCAGTTTGATTGCACACGAAGAAACTATATGGTAAAGTTGAATAAAATTAAAGACAGCTAATTCACGCTTATAGTACAATAAAATATTACGGTAACTTTGTATTACCCGTTGCAGCACAGGCACCGTCAGTTTACTTTTTGCACCCTTGTTAATCGAATCAATTTTTAAGTGCATATCTCTTGCGTCGTTAATGATTTAAAAATAATGGTCATACCTATTTCATTTGACTAAAAGGAAATTAATTTCCGAGCTTAAAAGATATGACTCAATTTTCTTTTAGACCCAATGCCAAATCTTTCTTTTCTTTCTGGTGGGAATTCGGGGCGAGGATCTCAAGGTGACCGTCAGCTTTAAAAGCTCTCGAGAGACTTTAGCGCACATAAGCTCGATGCGTGACTATTGGCAAATTCTGAAATTACATCAAACGCGGCTTTCTTGCCTAAAATAAAGGACGATTCTGACTTTAGCCAAAACAATTCTCATATATTATCAGAATATCATTTTATTCCGACCATGCAATATGCATATTTGTACCTGTTTTCAAATTTTACATAAATACACTGCACATGGAATTATAGTTGTAGCAGCTCTTAATCTGATCGTAATATGATTATTTTTTATGATAAGAAGTGACCATATTATTACTATAGGTAACGTTATCATATATACAAAACTACCAAAACCGAATATAGTCAGAATGATTAGCCAGCAACAAGACTAGGATTATGTAATTTTGTTCCTTCAGCATGTCACATTCGATTGCCATAAAATTACGGGAAGTGCTGTGGCGCCTGTATGTACTTTTTTTACCCGGGAATACTAGCGCAATTTTACTTCGCAATTTAAAAAGCATTGAGTCAGGGTGACGTGATCAGCCCGCGCGACTTATACCAGGTTAATTAGTCTCTACTGTAACGTTAAGGACGATAGATCGAAAATTAATATTTGTAATTAAGTAAATTTAAGCATTGTATCCTTCTTACTATAGTAAGTAATATATAACTCTACTAATATTAATGTTTGGGATATAGAACAACACAAGAAATTAATTCTCATTTGTGCACACAAATGCACAAGAATCTGGATGAGATTGTCGCTGGTAACGGTTAAGAAGAATCTATGGATTTTCTCTGTCATAATAATATTGCCATTGCGTCACTTTTCAGGTTATGTCTTATTCGACGTCACGACTTACCGAAAATAGCAACCGATAGAGAAATTTGGGGTTAGGTGTGACGTAGGCGGTTTAAATGGATTTTGTGGAGCCAGATTTGGGATATGGTCAGAACAGTCACGACCATCTGGTATCGATATCTGGAAATCCACTTTGCGAAAATGAAAATACGATGGCAGCTCGTAGATGCGAGCCGGTTAGTACGCGTCTTTCTACAGATAAGGAGGTCGACAAGGCGACAACGCTGTATTTTATTTATAGTTGTCGCAATCTCGCAGAAAAGCCGAGTCACGTGACCTAATGTTATTTTCCAAAGCGAGTTCAAAAGTACCTTCGGTCCTTTTTCCTGAGTCAGAGTTTCACGTTCAAAATTGCACTACTTGTCAAGCACTCGTTCAGAAGTTAGGTTAGGTTAACTCGGAAGGACAAACACGCTCTTGATTCGCTCTTTCTGTTCGTCCCTTCTTGAAAAATTCACTCCCTTACATCATGCGGAATTACATCATTTATAAGACGCCTTGAGATTAAAAAGAAGACTGCTACGTCCAGTGTGTTCTACAATAATCCGATTTCTCGCTGGAAGGAATCGCGCGAATACGATTCGTCCATCTAAACTGCCGCCACTATTCCTTCATTCGATAACTCGATGAATATCGAATGAACGCCGTTGTCTCGATTCTTTCTATCCCCGCGAATCTTCACTGGGATTTTACTTCACACATCTCGAAGGCAATTGTCGGCAGTTTGTATGCAAAATGACGACGCTGCTCTGATTACTTTGTTCACCCTTGAATTCGCTGCTTTGTGGTTATTTCTATATTATGGCCATTATGGCCGAAAGGTTCGGCGTTCCGGCACGTAGTATAGAACGAATTTCCATGAGCCATCGTGCTCTACTCTGTGCAACGGACGACATACTATACAGAGCCAGGCGTACCAAATGAGGTTGCTGAAACTAGCCGGCGTGAATGCTGGGAAATTGCGTATCGTTGGAATATTACTGCCTATCATATACATATGCATGTGTCATATTGTCATGTAGTCGTATAAACAATGCATTGACGATTTCAGGTGTTTCTAGAATTGCATACCAACTGGTAATTATAAAAACTAATGTGCGGATGGTAAGCTTTGAAGAATTACTCGAATATATAGCTGACTTCAATTCGGTATAAGGTACAGAAAATTTTATAACTAAATAGATAAACTTTAAGAACGCCTGTTGCAGTGGAAAATTGTTTTGCAACTACTGCACCGTCGTCGTGGTACTTATATTAATTGTATAATTTATTCAGAAAATTGAACCTGGAACAATTCATTCACGCTAATGGAACATCACTTTGTAATTATGTCGTGACAACCTCGTGTCGTGTTTTTATATTTTTTATTTGTCGATTAACAAGCAGATGCAAGTGTAACGCTGCATTCAGGGCAGTTCCTATAAAATTTTATATCGTTTAATCCGTTTGAATTAAAAATATAATTATTCCGATAACTTTGCTTTCAAAATGGTAACTCAAAGTATCTCCTAGCTGTTGAATAAGAGAAATTTCTATACTGAATACCAGTATACAATTTTACAGCTTCCACCGTTAAGTAAATATATTTTGAAAATATTTTATCAACTATTCTTATCTTACTTGGGAAACGAAACGGGAAGCAGTTCTAAGATATTTTTATCGATTTTCGTCCTTACCAGCCTCAAACTCTTGAACCAATCAGACTTCCAAACTATCTTAGTGGTCGATACTGGCAAAGAAAATTCACGTAAACTCTTTAAGATTTTCCTTTGCTCCTGTCAGCAAGTTTTTTCGTTTTTGTCCGAAAAATCTCTCTGATATTTTTAAGCCGTACTGATAAGGGGCTAAAGAAAAGTTTTGAAAAATCCTACCCATATGCATAATTGCATAATAAAAAAGCTCGATAAAGTTTGTCTGCTCGATTCAGGTAATTGCATATCTAATTACAATCTTCCTGCATAATTCTCAGACTTCCTTTTTATATTTATATTATATCCAATAGTTTTTAAGTAATCAAGTAGAAAATTCATCCGCAACTAATGCATCATGTCTGATTAACTTTTTATAGACTATATTGACATACCCAAGTCCATCTTTTACCATGTTACAAATTGAGCACGTTGATTGGCTGTATTGTCGCTATAGTAATTTGGAACTAATTCGTCCGACAATGATGCTTTCAGTTTACCACCTCAATTTCATTGAATGAAATGAGATGCGAGATGCGACCTGGATTCCCGATCGTTATGAGATTATGGAAGTAAATAAATTCCACGTGTTACGAGGACGTGAGTTCATTTCTGTATTTTTTTTTTTTTTTTCAAATCACCTTAAGCCATGTTTCCGACCAAGCCTTAAGATAATTCAAGATGTATGTATTTCTTTTTTCCAGTTTTCGTCAGTCAACGTCAGTGTCAATAAATTAAGTTCGCACACTTGAACCGATGCCCAATTATTCTGCTTAACCAACGACGAAATCTTCAACCCCAAAGAACGAGAGTGAATTCTGGGTGCTACGAAATCCCGAGACTTGTATAAATATACCTCACGGGTTCCAACCACTTGCTAACGCTTTATTGTCCCTGACTGGCCCGCTCTGATTCGATATCCTGAAAATGACAGGACAAGGTAAATCGAGTCTTCGCCTTTAGCTGTTAATTTGAGGAGAGTGATAAACGAGGTAAAATTAAATGACGAATTTTTAGAAGGATTTCCAAATTAATACGCTACCTAAATCTTTTTTCATGATCATTGTAATTGCGAACCCTAATTCTTTTTTTCTTTGGGCCACAAAATGGCTATTCGGATACCAACTCGATGCGTAATACAATCTCTCTACGAGTAAATTTTAAGAGGTCTGAATTTCCGTACAGGTGAGTAAGATTCGACTGTAGCTACATTGAATTTGATAGACCCTTGTCCACGTGGCGTATGGGTACGGGGTGTGCCGAATAAAGTATTCAATTATTCTCCTAAAAATAGCTATATATTTCAGATGTCGAGAAGAATGCCATGTAGCCACTGTAATTCATGGAGAGTCACACCTTGATCAGCGTCGGTAACGAGGGTTCTCAATTTTCTCTTCCTTATCGACAGGGTGACCAATTACTTAATTGGTAAACGCGAGATGGCTTAATTGAAGCCATTATCTCTTTACTATCGGTTAAATATTCGACCGGGCATCTGCGCTTTATAGAAGAAACCATGTGGTAGTTTAGCTATAGTTATGCTTAAGCTTCGACGAATGATCGAAACATTCTGGTAGGTTTGGTAAACTGTGCGGAAAGTCATTTGTTGCCTGAAAGTCATAGGGAGAATACATTTTCATTTAATCCGGGAATAGTTCTTGCAATGGGATTTTTCGATGCAATAAAATTTATCCATTTAGAACAGCGCTCGGCTACTGCTAATGAAAGTTTTCAAGCGAGCACTTTGCATTTTTTTTTCCCTCGAACGTTAGCGTAATGCAGAAGGATGACGTATCGAGTGAAATTTATGTGATTCTTCTTGAACGTCACAGATTCAATTTAAGCGGTGGTTAACGAAGAACAGCGGTTAGTTTACTCTTAATTATTTTCCAATTAACGTTATATTTCTGAGCATGGTAGGATGAGAATCGGAGTAGAATAGATTAATTATTATTAGCAATTATTAATTATATTTTCTGCTGTATATATCATGATTATATATTAAAATATTGGAATGATTTATGGTAGATTATAAAAAAAGCACAAATTTTATTGTCAACTGACATCACTGCTATACCATCGTTGACATCATGCTTTATTTATGTAATATAAATCAATTTTTTCGACCTATTCATCTCAAGAACACAGAGAATATCCTAACGAGAATATAATTAATTTATCCAATTTTCCGTAACATCCCCAATTGATCCAATAAATTCAACTCCCGATATGATCACAGATAAACGGGATATTATTTCCTCGAGCAATTTCTGTATCCCGAAGTTCAATGTAATCGCTTGAGGAAGTTCTCCAATTTCTTTCAGAGATCCCAGACCAGGAACGCATAATAATTATCCTTCTATATACAGTTATAAAGTAACTTCTCCCAATCACGAATATCTTGCAGCGATACAAATTGAACTGGTACGTTTTTGGAATTGCTAAATTCACAAATATTAATAATATATTGCGCAATCAGTTTTTGAGAGTGCTAAAATTTTTTTTTAAATCCAACTGTTATACGATTAAAAAATCAATGGCCAATCTACACATATTTCTTGGAATAATTTTTCTCTGTCAACGAATTTTCAAAATAAAGTATCGTTGGTTTACTCATTTTATCGACTACTTTTATTCTCCCCTTATCAGTACTGCTCCATAAAGGATGACGTGTCAATATCCAATCGATTTCAGGCTAACCTGATAATTTGAAAGTGCAATATATCTTGTCAAGTATAGTTACTATATTGAACCAGATGATCAGTCGATAGAAAGACCACGTGCTTGTCAAGCAAAAATGACGTTCACATATAATAGAATTTTTGTATTAAATTGAACGATGGTTTTTGTGATAAAAATAATGAAGTTTCAGAGTGTTTCAATTTTGAAAATATTTTTTTGCAATTTTATTTCAACCTATCTCGTCATAGACCGTACAAAACGTTCAACTTCATGGAAATGGGTTATAATTTTTTATAATTATAATTTTACCACAATGTCATTAGCAATATTATTAATTTATTAAGTTAAACGATCATCGCCGTCATGAACACGAAAATTTATTCCCGCGTTGCTTACCGGAAGACACGTGCGCGATTAATTTTTAATTTGTCTTTTACCGCTACGAAGCTTCTTACGTTATGTGAAATTATTCATTCGCTCGAAAAAAATATTTTATGCGCGCTACGTAAGGAGGGTGACAATTTTTTTCTTGAGAAGAAATTATCAATTTCGGAAATGAGAAACCAACGATGCCCTTTTCGCTGACGTAGAGGAACTTGACTCGGAGAGAATTTTGGGGCTGTAATTAACCACTTGGACTTGCACGTTAAAGACCTGTAAGCTTTTTTGCAAAAAAATATCATTTTCTTCATTCAACTTTATCCCATAAGTACTGCTGTGCTTTTAGCCAGCAATACTGTCACGTGTGCATACTAAAGTTGAGCCTACTGAAATACGTGTTGCGTGTGCAAGACACTTAAGGATCATTCTCTGTTGAAATTTTCAACGTGATCATCAAGAAGCATACGCGAGTGAGCTAGAAAAAGAAATATTTTTTTTGTCCTCTTCAAAGTTTTTAAAGTAGGTATACCAACTGTGAAGTTACGTTTTTTTCTGGTTGCTCAAGTGGAGTTATATACCCGAGCATACAACCCAAAAGTGCTGTGAAATGATTTTAGTAGACTTTTATAAAACTCTGTTATGTATAAAGTAAGTGGAATTTGACAATTGTATAATTTAGGAATTTTTGATTTTTTTTTTTTTCAAAAACCAAATTGCCGAAACCGTCATGTTTTATATTTCAGATCTCAAGATAAGTAATACGAGAAATATTATTTAATTTTTTTAAAGTGACTATTGTCAAAAAATCCATAAACAAGCTTGAAATTTTTTCAATACGATGCTATGTGCTAAAATAGTAGTATAGTAAAAAATAATTAATATCTAAAAATAATTATCTTACCTTCAAAATACCTTCATATATATAACAAAGTTCAAGGCGTCGCTACATCAACGGAAGGAGAGAAAATTCTACGAACGCCGTTCCAATACACGAGGGGCAGAGGTATGGAAATTAGTTTAAAAATATAATCAGGGGTTGCAACGATCTTATCGAAATAAAATATAAATAAAACATCGTTCTCGCCGTACTTCGTACAAAATAACGAAATATTTTATACATTCAATATCTACTGTATAAATATTTCGTAAAACTTTTATTTCTCCCACCACCAAAATATCACGTTACGATAGCATATACTTTTTATTCAAATGTCAACCGCGATTATCGATACTTGCAACATTGACCAGAAATTTTCAAAATTGTACTTGACATTTTTTATTTAATTTCAGTCAGCAATAAATTGCAACGAGGTAAGGCAAATAAGTCTGTTCACTTTTTACACAAAAACGTAAACGAGACCGTTCAGCCTTAACATGGATCCCCACTTTGCATAAGTTATTGCTGTTATTATTATTTTCACACGTGTTGACTTACAAAATATATTTCGCCAATAAGTTTTTGCTAAATGCTGTGCCAACCAAAAATAATGTTACGATTATGACACCATAAAAGCGCAACGAATAAAATTTGCAGTTTAGGTAAATATACATTGATGTGCTTTAAAAGCCCATAGCGTGCTTATAAGTACCTCATAGATTTCTGCTATTGCGATCTAATGGCTGAGGGTAGCAGGTTTATGAAACTTTTGCAAAAGGATTCCGTTCAGTCAAATTGGGGGTTGCGTTGATCGGGTTCTCTGTGTATACTGTAAAAATATTTTTAAGGAAAACAATTAGCTGAATAGTATAATTAATTAAATAATTTTTCGAATTTACATACATTATTGGCAACACGCGTGCGTTGTATCATCCTGGATAGTTAAAGTGAACGTCAGAACTTTTATGATGAAGAAACTTGAAAGTCGATCTTGGAGACATTAAAGGCTTAGGAGGAAAAAGGAATTTTGTAAAAAAAAATTATAAAGTTAATTAAGCACTGGCGGACGCTTTTGAATATTTGAAGTTATTGTTTGTATATGCAAAAGTATACGTTTATTACACAAAAGCACAAGTTTTTAGATTTGGATCGTGGTAAAAGTTTTAGATTTGTGATGTGGTTAAACTTTCACAGTGATAACGTTATACGTGAACTTTTGCGCACGTGCGTATCTGCGGCAGATAAAATAAAAATCTTTTGAAGAATAAATAATGCATGAACGGTGTATATAGCCAGTAGCACCTCTCCGAGTGAAACACCTTTAGCTTGGTTAAATATTTTGTTAGCTTTTGGGGTTGCGGCTGAATGGAAATTTTAGTTTTTAATTACTTATTAATTTGTGCAACTTGTGTTAGCAATGGAGAAGGTAGATGTATCGTTATATCGGTGCGGATAAAATTTTTTAATTTTTTATTAGAACAATTTTTTGAAATTATCATGACCGACCCTATGCAAAGTACAAAAAAGTCCACGCGCGTTAGTGAAAAAAGTCTTAAATGCTTTATTAACGCTAAATTCTCGAGACGTCTTATGCAGATTTCAATAAATGGACGTCACGAGGTCAACGTTCATCAAAATCGAAACCCGGATGAATTCAGCTTGACAAATTTGACTGGACTAAAACGAATTAACCCTTTGAAGCATACATTTTTCTAATGATCGGGTTTTTATGAAATTTGGTATATACGGGTTTTTGGGGTCGCT